>JAULAV010001635.1:0-23107 GCA_030789695.1 Scilla litardierei | reverse complement strand
AAATGTTTCAAACCTTCTATTTTGGGCAACCATTGGGCAATTTCAATTGAAATTACGTGGGAATACAGTAAATAACCTCCTCTTCACATACAAACAACAGTTACTCTCCATTTGTCTTATTCCTCCTAAACACCCACGAAATCCGTGCAAGTCCCAGAAATCAGAGACTGGGTACAATTGCTTATGTTTTGAATCCAAGAGTAAATCTTGTAGTCTTTCGGTAGAAAACGATGTTGCCGCCCTATCGGATGCTTATGAATGAAGACTTTGATAGTTTAAGCCCTAAATGCCCTTCTTCATCCATTAGAGTGAGCTACGGCAGGACAGAAACCGAAAAATGATTCAAACCTGTTATTTTAGGCAACCTTTGGGCAATTCCTGTTGAAATTAGTGGGAATAGAGTAAACAACCTCATCTCTGCATAGAAACAACGTTTACTCTCTATTTGTCCACATATTCCTCCAAAACTCCTACCAAATCCGTACGAGTCCCAGAAATCAGAGACGGGTAGCGTAAATTCTTATAGTTTTCGGTAGAAAACGATGGTGACGCACTATCAGATGCTTATGAATGAAGACTTCAATAGTTTATGGCCTAAATGTCGTCCTTCGTCCATTAGAGTGAACTAGGGGCAGCGAGAAGCCCTCAAATGATTCAAACCTGCTATTTTGGGCAACCATTAGGGCAGTCCAATTGCAATTTTGTGGGAGTAGAGGAAACAACATCCTTTCCACATAGAAACAACGTTTACTCTCCATTTGCCTCATATTCCTCCAAAACTCACACGAATTCCATGCGAGTCCCAGAAATCAGAGACGGGTGCAATTGCTTGTGTTTTAAATCCCACGGTAAATTCGTGTAGATTTTCGATAGAAAACGATTGTGACGTACTATCGGATGCTCTGTAACGAATATTTCAATCGTTTGAGGCCTAGAATGCCATCTCTCATCCATTAGAGTGAGCTAGGACAACCAGAAACCGAAACAATGCTTCAAACCTGCTATTTTGGGCAACCATTGTGCAATTCCAATTGAAATTTCGTGGGAATAGAGGAAACAACGTCCTCTCCACATAGAAACAACGTTTACTCTACATTTCTCCTCATATTCCTGAAAAATTCCTACGAATTCCGTTTGAGTCCCAGAAATCAGAGACGAGTGCCATTGCTTGTGTTTTGCATCCAAGAGTAAATTCTTGTAGTTTTTCGACAGAAAACGATGGTGACGCATGATCGGAATCTCGAGAATGAAGATTTCGATCGTTTGAGGCCTAAAGTACCCTCCTTCATCCATTAGAGAGAGCCAAGGCAGCCAGAAACAAAAAATGCTTCAAACATGCTATAATGTGAAACCATTGGGCAATTCCAATTGAAATTTCGTGGGAATAGAGGAAACAACCTCCTCTCCGCAGAAAAAGAATGTTTACTCTCCATTTGTCCTCATATTCCTCTAAAACCTCTACGAATTTCTTGCGAGTCCCAGAAATCAGAGGACTGGTGCAATTGCTTGTGTTTCCAATCCAAGAGTAAATTCGTGTAGTTTTTCTATAGAAAACAATGGAGACACACTAACGGAAGCTCGGAATGAAGTTTTCGATCTTTTTAGGCCGAGAATGCCCTCCTTCATCTATTAGAGAGAGCTAGGGCAGCCACAAACCGAAAAATGCTTCAAACCTTCTATTTTGGCAACAGATAGGTAATTCCAATTGAAATTACGTGGGAATTGAATAAACAACCCCCTCGCCACATAAAAACAACGTTTACTCTCCATTTGGCCTCATATTTCTCCAAAACTCTCAAGAAATCCGTGCCAGTCTCAGAAATTAGAGACGGGTGCAACTTCTTGTGTTTTGAATCAAAGAGTAAATTCGTGTAGGTTTTCGGTCGTCGAAAACGATGGTGACGTACTATCGGATGCTCAGGAACGAATATTTCGATCATTTGAGGCCTAGAATTCCCTCCTTTATCTATTAGAGTGAACAAGGGCATCCAGAAACCAAACAATGTTTCAAACATGCTATTTATGGGCAACCAGTGGGAAATTCCAATTGAAATTTCGTGGGAATAGAGAAAATAACCTCCCTCTCCATATAGAAACAACGTTGACTCTCTATTTCTCCTCATATTCCTCCAATACTCCCACGAATGTCGTTCGAGTTCCCAGAAATCAGAGATGGGAACCATTGCTTGTGTTTTGCATCTAAGAGTAAAAGCGGTAGTTTTTCGGTAGAAAAACAATAGTGACGTACTATTGGATGCTCAGGAACGGATATTTCGATCGTTTGAGGCCTAAAATGCCCTCCCTTCATCTATTAGAGTGAGCTAAGGCGGCCAGAAACTAAAAAATGCGTCAAACCTTATATTATGGGCAACCATTAGGCAATTCCAACTACAAATTACGTGGGAATAGAGGAAACAACCTCCTCTCCACATAGAAACAACGTTTACTATCCATTTTCCTCATATTACTCCAAAACTCTACACGAGTACTGTTCGAGTCCCAGAAATCAGAGACGGTTGCTATTAACTGTGTTTTGCATCCAAGAATAAATTCTTGTTGTTTTCCGGTAGAAAATGATGGTGACGCACTATCAGAATATCGGGAATGAAGATTTCGATTGTTTGAGGCCTTGAAAACCCTCCTCCATCTATTAGATTGAGTTATGTCAGCCAGAAATCGAAAAATATATCAAACCTGCTGTTATGGACAACCATTTGGAAATTCCAATTGAAATTGTGTGTGAATGGAGGAAACAATCTCCTCTCCGCATAGAAACAACGTTTACTCTCTATTCTCCTCATATTCCTCCAAAACTTCCAAGAAATCCGTGCGACTCCCAGAAACCAGAGACGTGTGCTATTGCTTGTGTTTTGAATCCCAAAGTAAATTTGTGTCGTTTTTCGTTAGAAAACGATGGTGACATACTATTGGATGCTCAGGAATGAAGATTTCGATCGTTTGAGGCCTAGATACCCTTATTCATCCATTAGAGTGGGCTACGACAGCCAGAAACCGAAAAATGCTTCGAACCGGCTATTATGGGCAACCATTGGGCAATTCCAATTGAAATTTCGTGGGAATGGAGGAAACAACCTCTTCTCCGCATAGAAACAACGTTTACTCTCTATTTGTTCTCATATTCCTCCACAACCTCCCCAAAATTTGTGCAAGTCCCAGAAATCAGAGACGGGTACAATTGCTTATGTTTTGAATCCCAGAGTAAATTCGTGCAGTTTTTTCGTTAGAAAACGATGGTGACGCACTATAGAAAGCTCGAAAACAAAGATTTCGATCTTTTAAGGCCTAGAATGCCCTCCTCCTTCATCCAGTAGAGAGAGCTAGGGCAGCAAGAAACCGAAAAGTGCCTCAAACCTTCTATTTTGGGCAACCGTTAGGCAATTCCCATTGAAATTACGTGAGAATAAAGTAAACAACCTCCTCTCTGCACAGAAACACCGTTTACTCTCCATTTGTCCTCAAATTCCTCCAAAACTCCCACGAATTCCGTCCGTGGTGTCCCAGAAATCAGAGTCGGTTGCTGTTGCTTGTGTTTTGAATCCATGAGTGAATTGTTGTAGTTTTACGGTAGAAAACGATGGTGACACATTATGGATGCTCAGGAATGAAGACTTCGATTGTTTGAGGCCCAGAATGCCCTCTTTTATCTAGTAGAGTGAGCTAGGGCTACCAGAAACCAAAAAATGATTCAAACCTGTTATTTTGGGCACCGTTGGGCAATTCCAATTGAAATTACTTAGGAATAGAGTAAACAACCATCTCGACAAATAGAAACAATGTTTACTCTCCATTTGTCGTTATATTCCTCCAAAACTCGCACATAATCCGTGCGAGTCCTAGAAATTAGAGACTGGTGCAATTGCTTTTGTTTTGAATCCCAGAGTAAATTAGTGTTGTTCCTCAGTGACAAATATTTCGATCATTTGAGGCATAAAATGCCCTCCTTCATCCATTAGAGAGAGATAAGGCAGCCAGAAAGCGAAAAATGCATCATACCTGCTTTTACTGGCAACCATTTGGCAGTTCCAATTTAAATTTCCTGGGAATAAACAACATCCTCTGCTTTGTCCTCATATTCCTCCAAAACTCGCACGAAATCCTTTTGATTCCCAGAAATCAGAGACGGGTGCAATTGCTTGTATTTTGAATACAAGAGTAAATTCGTGCAGTTTTTCTATAGAAAGCGATGGTGACACACTACCAGAAGCTCAAGGACGAAGATTTCGATCGTTTACGGCGTAGAATACCCTACTTCATCCATTAGAGAGAGATAGGGCAGCTAGAAACCGAAAAATGCTTCAAACCTTCTATATTGGGCAACCGTTGGGCAATTCCAATTAAATTACGTGGGAATACAGTAAATAACCTCCTCTTCGCATACAAAGAACATTTACTCTCCATTTGTCATATTCCTCCGAAACACCCACGAAATCCGTGCGAGTCCCAGAAATCAGAGACTGGTACAATTGCTTTTGTTTTGAATCCAAGAGTAAATTCTTGTAATTTTTCGGTAGAGCTTATGAATGAAGACTTCGATAGTTTAAGGCCTAAAATGCCCTTCTTTATCCATTAGAGTGAGCTACGGCAGACAGAAACCGAAAAATGATTCAAACCTGTTATTTTAGACATCCATTGGGCAATTCCAGTTGAAATTACGTGGGAATAAAGTAAACAACCTCATCTCTACATAAAGTACGGTTACTCTCTATTGGTCCTCATATTCCTCCAAAACTCCTATGAAATCCCTTCGAGTCCCAGAAATCAGAGACGTGTGCAATTACTTGTGTTTTGAATCCAGACGTAAATTCTTGTAGTTTTCGGTAGAAAACGATGGTGACGCATTATCAGATGCTTATGGATGAAGAATTCGATAGTTTAAGGCCTAAATGTCGTCCTTCGTTCGTTAGAGTGAACTAGGGCTGCGAGAAGCCGTCAAATGATTCAAAGCTACAATTTTGGGCAACCGTTGGGCAGTCCAATTGTAATTTTGTGAGAATAGAGGAAAACTCATCCTCTCCACATAGAAACAATGTTTACTCTCCATTTGCCTCATATTCCTCCAAAACTCACACGAATTCCATGCGAGTCCCAGAAATCAGAGACGGGTGCAATTGCTTGTGTTTTAAAATCCCTGGGTAAATTCGTATTGTTTTTCGGTAGAAAACGATGGTGAATGACTATCGGATGCTCTGTAACGAATATTTCAATCGTTTGAGGCCTAGAGTGCCATCTCTCATCCATTAGCAATTCCAATTGAAATTTCGTGGGAATAAAGGTAACAACATCCACTCCACATAGAAACAACGTTTACTCTACATTTCTCCTCATATTCCTGAAAAATTCCTACGAATTCCGTTTGAGTCCCAGAAATCAGAGACGAGTGTCATTGCTTGTGTTTTGCATCCAAGAGTAAATTCTTATAGTTTTTCGACAGAAAACGATGGTTGCGCATGATCGAAATCTCGGGAATGAAGATTTCGATCGTTTGAGTCCTAAAATACCCTCCTTCATCCATTAGAGAGAGCTAAGGCAGACAGAAACAAAAAAAATATTTCGAACATGCTATAATGGGAAACCATTGGGCAATTCCAATTGAAATTTCGTGGGAATAGAGGAAACAACATTCTCTCCGCAGAGAAAGAATGTTTACTCTCCCTTTGTTCTCATATTCCTCTAAAACTTCTACAAATTTCGTGTGAGTCCCAGAAATCAGAGACTGGTGCAATTGCTTGTGTTTCCAATCCAAGAATAAATTTCTGTAGTTTTTCTATAGAAAACAACGGAGACACACTAACAGACGCTCGAAACGAAGTTTTCGATCGTTTGAGGCCGAGAATGCCATCCTTCATCTATTAATGAGAGCTAGGGCAGCCATAAACCGAAAAATGCTTCAAACCTTCTATTTTGGGCAATCGATAGGTAATTCCAATTGAAATTACGTGGGAATAGAATAAACAACCCCCTCGTCACATAAAAATAAAGTTTACTCTCCATTTGGCCTCATATTTCTCCAAAACTCCCAAGAAATCCGTGCCAGTCTCGAAAATCAGAGACGGGTGCAATTTCTTGTGTTTTGAATCAAAGAGTAAATTCATGTATGTGTTCGATCGAAAACGAGTGACGTACTATCGGATGCTCAGGAACGAATATTTCGATCGTTTGAGGACTAGAATTCCATCCTTCATCTATTAGAGTGAACTAGGGCATCCAGAAACCGAACAATGTTTCAAACATGCTATTTATGGGCAGCCGTTGGGTAATTCCAATTGAAATTTCGTGGGAATAGAGAAAACAACCTCCTCTCCACATAGAAACAACGTTTTCTCTCCATTTCTCCTCATATTCCACGAAAACTCCCACAAATGTTGTTCGAGTCCCAGAAATCAGAGACGGTAGCCATTGCTTGTGTTTTGCATCCAAGAGTAAAAGCGGTAGTTTTTCAGTAGAAAACGATAGTGACGTAATATCGGATGCTCAGGACGGATATTTGGATCGTTTGAGGCCTAAAATGCCCTTCTTCATCCATTAGAGTGAGCCAAGGCAGAAACTGAAAAATGCTTCAAACCTTATGTTATGGGCAAGCATTAGGCAATTCCAACTAAAATTTCGTGGGAATAGAGGAAACAACCTCCTCTCCACATAGAAACAATGCTTACTCTCCATTTTATTCTCATATTACTCCAAAACTCCCACGAGTACCGTTCGAGTCGCATAAATCAGAGACGGTTGCTACTATTGCGTTTTGCATCCAAGAATAAATTCTTGTAGATTTTCGGTAGAAAACGATGGTGACGCACTATCGGAATGAAGATTTCGATTGTTTGAGGCCTTGAAAACTCTCCTTCATCTATTAGAGTGAGCTATGGCAGCCAGAAACTGAAAAATACATCAAACTTGCTATTATGGGCAACCATTGGGCAATTCCAATTGAAATTGCATGTGATGGAGGTAACAAATGAGATCAAGGGACTTTCACCATGCTGGAGCATTGTCTGTGACCCTATTGAGGAGCTAGCAGCGCTAGATGATGAGTGAAAGAAGAAGAAGTTCGATAGAATCGACGAGGAGGAGAGGAGGAGAAGATAGGACTCCAGAAACAGCCCACTCGGCCGAGCAAACAGCTCACTTGGCCGAGTGAAGGAACGTACTCGGTCGAGTACAACGGATACAAGAGCGCCTGGAATGAAAGTCCACTCGGGCGAGTGAATGATCTCACTCTGCCGAGTGAAGAAGCCCACTCGTCCGAGTACGTCAGAGTCTTCCTCCTAAGATTTTGGTCGACTCTCTGAAGATTGGAGGAGATCAGCAGAAGACTCACTCGACTGAGTAAGAAAGCCCACTCGACCGAGTGACTAACTCTACTCGGCCGAGTAGCGCAAAGTGTCAGACTCCAGAATCCCCAATGTTTCTATTTTTCTTTGGGTCCGTCACTCGGCCAAGTGACATGTTCCACTCGGCCGAGTGGCGCAGTCTGCCTATATCGCGAATTAGGGTTCTGGGCTGCGCCAGGGGCAAACCTGTCAGGATTTTCAGTCCGACTTTGGCTTGTATTTAAGCTAATTTTCTTCCTAGTTTTAGGGGGGATCAGAAATTAGTTTTTGAGAATTATTCTAATTGTAATGCTCAGCTGGAGATTGAAGATTGGAAATTTGGTTTGTTCTTTCTATCAAAATTTCTTGTTTTTTTTTGAATTGTTTTCTTCTCTCAACCATGAATTGCTATTTGTTTTTATTCGTTTATTCTGTGATTGCCATGATTAATTACGATTAGTTCTGCTGTTCTAGGGCATGGGGATGAACCCTATAGATCCGATTTTAGACTTGTGATGAACAAATTAATATGTTGCTAGGATTGATAGACGGTTGGGTTATGATTGATTTACTACGAGTAGCTAGGAATTTCCATTGATTGGGGTTTGCAAGAGATTGGATTTCAATCGATGGGAAGGCCTAGATATTCGATTTAGGTTTATAATCGAGATTCTCTAGACTTGGTTTGCAAGAGATTGGACCAAAACTAGGCTTTTTATTATAAATCTATACTCATATTCGTTTGCAAGAGATTGGACGAATACGAACTATCATAACCTAGATCGTAACTCGAGTTTGCACGAGAGTGGGCTCGAGATGCGATTGGACGATGATGTCGATCTTCATGCTAGCGGCTTATGTTAGGGTTTGCACGAGAGTGGGCCCTAATCTAGGTTGCTATAGACCGGCAATAGCGCGAGAGCGTGAGCTTGGTTCTCAATTCAGTTACGACTAGTTCACCTCAATTCAAGCCTTGCAACATTGAGATTCACGATTCACAGAGATGAACGACGATCTGTAGTGGGGATTCCCTGGCCCTAGACGCCTTTATTATATAGAATTCAAATTGTTAATTGAACGACTGTGACAATATTCTTGAAACCATTCCATTCTACCACCAATAGCTAGGTGATTAAAAAAGAGTATCGTCATTCGTCCTCCTTGTGTTCGATACCCGCTCACCACTACACCGTGTGCTTGCGGTAAGACTACAGTCGTTTTTCGGGTGTATATCTGGGCACGATCACTCGGCCTCGGTCAATCAAGTGCAGAGGGGTAGCCTCGGCACCTTGATTGTCTTTTGGTCTCGGTTGATGGCGATGCTCGTCGGGGGCGAGCAGACTCAATGTTGTGTGCGTATTGCTTCAGAGAGTTCCACGCTGATGGGTAGCCTAGGCGCCTCGGGATCAGCTCGACCTGAACAGATGAAGAAGCTCGTCAGGGGGGTGGACCTTGGTTCCGGCCAAGTCCCCTCCGATGCCTAAGTCACAACATATCTGAAAGTAACTCGACAGGACCGGTACGGCTCGTAAGGAGGCTGATACGTGTATCCTCAGACCGAACTGTGGGAGGGAAGACAATGGGGAAAACAAGGTCTTTTTAGTAGATTACCTCTGTATTGTGGTATCAGGGGTCAGGCATCTTTCTTCGTCCCCCCTCGAGTCCCTATATAGGGATTCTCTCATGATCGTCCCGTCTCCGCGCCCCCCTATTCCGTCCCCACGATCTGCCTCCCTCCGGGCATCTTTATGCGCCATGAAGGTGGATTAATGGGGCCCCTTAATGGTCATTAAGGGGGAGCGTTTTTAGGGAGCGGTTAACTCCCGCAGTCGTAGGCTGACCAGGCGCACGTCTGATCGTGGGCGATCTGATGCAAAGCTTTCACGTGGGCCTTCGACAGTTGGCCCAGAACTCTTTTTGGGAGCCTTCTTCTTCCAGTGTAGGCTTGGTCTGCTTGCTTTTGGGCCTCTCTAAAATGGTCGTATCAATTGCCCCCATCGCCCGGGCCGTTCGGATTCTGCCGGTTCGGTTCGTACGATGTGACTATTGTGGATTTTGACTTGCAGGACCTTGCAGTGTAAGAGAGAACTACACCATCTGAGACCGAGCCATTAAATGGAGGCCATCATAACGCGGCCCGTTTGAACTTCTCTGGGTGCGGAATTCAAAGCGCCGTTAGTCCTCCAAATGTTGCCACGTGCTCTTCTTTGGACGGTCCTGATTCTGAGATTGCTTTTCATATAAAGACGTCAGCCTTCCGAGTTTTGATTCTTTCGTGCCTTTCTACCCGACTCTGATCTTGCAAGCTCCTTCGAACCCTCCTTCGTCTTTCTTCCTTCGGATCCCTTCAAAGGAAACTTTCCTTCTCCTTCCTTTGCCCCCCTCGATTTGCCCTATGACCGCGCTTAGAATAGGTGGTTCCGCGTCAGGGTCCGGGGTCCCTCCGGTGCCTGAGTCAGGCGATCCTCTACCACCGAGGCCTAATATCCCCTCGGGGACACGTCCCGTTTCGGATAAAGGGAAGTGCTTGCTCTTTGAGGACCCGGTTAGCGGTGATGAGGCTCAGGCGGTGGGAAAGTTCGACGTTCCCCCTGTGATCCTTAGATCGTCGTCTATGGTTCCCTTCTCGACGGCTTTGGAGATCAGGGAGAAGTATTTGCGCCACCCGTATGATGTCCGGATCCCTTTCAGCGACGAAAGGATTTGCTTCCCAATGATCAGGGAGGTCGGTGTTTACGTCGAGATGTTTCGCCTGGGGCTCCGCTTCCCCCTTCACCCCTTCATCATCCATGTCATGGAGTTCTTCATGGTGGCCATGTGATCCATACTCCATTGCGGTGCTGGTTGGGTTCATCAGGATCTGCAGCGTCCATGGCTTGGAGCCGACCCTGCCCCTTATCTTCTACTTTTTTCGGGTTCAGACGGTCAGCCGAGGGTCGTGGCATCACATCCGGGCCCGAGCAGGAAGGGCGTGCTTGCTCGGTCTGCCCCGCTAGGTGGGAGACTGGAGTTCGAGCTTCGTCTTCATCGTTTTCCCCAGGGATGCCGTGATCCTGACCAGTTGGGAGGCTATGTCAATATGACTTGACATTGACCCTCTCATAGGCTGATCAGGCTGCCGTCCAGCTGTTGTCGTCTCTACCCTTAGTGGAGAGGTCGGTGTGGCCTTTGCTGGATGACCTGCTCCCTAAGACTGTCATGTGGTCCCCCGGTAGGCGCCCCATTTTCTTTTTGCTTTGCCTCTTGCTTACCCTGATCTTCTTTCTTTCCACATAGATGACGAGTCGAGAGTTCAGTCGTGATGTCGACGAGCTCATCTGCCGAGGGTCTAGCAGAGACCGAGGAAACCCCTCGCACCATGCACCTCAGCGTGCGATAGAGGACGAGATACGCCAAGCCGACCCCACGGTCGGGAGGTTGGAGCCAATTGTCACAGCGGTGCCGCCTGCCTAGGTTGAGATAGACTCCCCAGTGGGGGAGACCGCCGCCGCCGATCCTTCCTGCCCCGTCCGGCCCGAGGGAGGCAACGGGGACGCGGGCCCGATGCCTTGCACGCCCACGGGTGGCCGCGGCACGAAGTGGAAGCGCCCCCTCCGGGGGCCTGACGAGAGGAGGAGGAAGAAGAAGAAGAAGAAGACCGAGGAGGTCCACCCCTCCGTGGTTCCCGGGGCGTCGGTCGTCTCAGGTGAGACCCTCCCGCTAGCCCTGGTGGCAACCCCCGTTGACTCAGCCGAGCCGTCCTTGGTCGGAGCCGAGGGCGCCTTGTTGACTCTCCAGGTGGGCCTCGAGGTCACACCCGGTGATTCAGTTTTTGTCGACCGAGCCGTGGCCACCCAGCTGGTGCGGAGCTCCGTCCTTCCGAGGGACCGATCCCTCCTGGATAGGGCTCCCTCCTGGAGAGGGCTCCCTCCGACCGACTAACGGATACTTTAGTCTAGCAGCTTCAGCAGGTTGATCCTTCTGTTGCGTTCAATCCTGTCTCCTGGCTCACCTCTTTTGTTTTGCAGGCCACCGTAATGGCCGTTGAGGTGCAGCGCCGTGCGGCCTAGGCGTCCAACCTCGAAGAGTCTACAGGAGTGCTTGAGGGTTGGGGCGGCTGAGGTGGTGGCCGAAGAAGCCCACATGGAGGCCCGGCATCTGCGGTGTCGGGTGGATGAGCTTGCCTCCGAGGTGTTGGATCTGCAGGGGGCCCTGGCCGACGCTCAGAGGTCGGCCGAGGAGGGAGAAGAAGCATTCTGTCGGGAGATAGGCGAGCTCTGGAAAGAGCTGGGAGCCCTGCGTCAAGCGCATCCCACCCGGCTCATCGAGGAAGTGGAGAGGGGCTACGAGGGGGTCCTGAGGCCGCGGATTGCGAGGCACTCAAGGAGGCCTTCGATTCCTACGAGGACCTCTTGGCCCCCAGGATCGTTTGGGTCTTCCGAGACTCTTTCCAGATGTTCAAGGAGCATGTTCAATAGTCGCTTCCCTGACCTTCGACGGGTCTCGAAGAGCCTCCTCGCTCCGAGAAAGGCGAGGTCCCATAGGACGCCTCCTCCCGGGCACCGGCCCCCTAGACGACGCTCCTCCATTTTTGTTCCCTTCTCCCCCTTGCCCTGTAATATGGAACAATTTTGGGTGTAATTTATGAAGTGTTTGTGGGTCTCTGTACCTTTTTGCTTCATGCCATTTTCCCTGTGCGTCGCTTTTGTCCCCGTCGACGATTGACCGGGTTGTCTCCATTCATGTCCTCCACTGACTGAGCCGTTTCACAGTGGGGAAAGACTCTTGGTCTTTTGAGCCATGGTCGTGTTCAATCCGGTCAAGGAGGGTGATCCCTTGATGTCCCCCCCCTCACTCGTCGTGCAGGCAGGTGATCCTCGGGACAGCGTTTCGATCAACCTGATAGACTAGTGCCTCGGGAGTGTTCTCGGGCGACATGCCGTTATGCCTGCTGTGGTTTTCCCTTCGTTCGCGATCCTCAGGCTGCAGGGGGGCTCACCATCAGTCTTACGGGCGGTCGGGGGATCGGCCCGCTGGGGGAGTTGCCCCCAGCCTTATAGCCGATCAGATCGTTTGAGCCGCTGGGGGAGCTATCTCCAGGCTTACATCTAATCGATGTTCCGACCCGCTGGGAGAGTTGCCCCCAGCCTTACAGACGGCCATGTTGATCTGCCCACTGGGGGAGTTGCCCCAGCCTTAGGTCGATCGGGTCGGTTGGTCAGTGGGGGAGCTACCCTCTGGCTTACATCCAATCGATGTTCCAACCTGCTGGGGGAGTTGCCCCCAGACTTACGGATGGCCATATTGATCTGCCCGCTGGGGGAGTTGCCCCCCGCCCTGCGGTCGATCAGATCAGTTTATCAGCATGGGGAGCTACCCTCCGTCTTAGGTCCAATTGATGTTCCAGCCCGCTGGGGGAGTTGCCCCCAGCCTTACGGACGGCTATATTGATCTGCCCATTGGGGGAGTTGCCCCCCACCCTGCGGTCGATCAGATCGGTTGGTCAGCTAGGGGAGCTACCCTCAGGCTCACGACCAACCGATGAACCTGCCTGCTGGGGAGTTGCCCCCAGCCTTACGGTCGGTTGGGTCGGTTTACGTGCTGGGGGCTAGCCCCAGGCTTACGGTAGATCGAGGGATCGGTCTGCTTGGGGAGTTGCCCCAGCCTTATGGTCATCCTATGGGATTGACCCACTGGGGGAGTTGCCCCCAGCCTTACAGTCGACCCATGCGATCAACCCGCTGGGGGAGTTCCCATCAGCCTTTCATCTAATCAGCATAACAAGTCCTCTCCGATGGGTGATTTCCCACCTGCTCCGCGGTCGATCGCCAAGTAGATACGGTGAGAAAAAAGCAGAGTTGTACACGGTTTCCTTTTCATTCCTTGAACCCGGCTGTACATTTGGAGGAAAATAAAACGGGGAAGGCGAGGGCAAGCTAATCTTGCCCGAGTGAGGCTGCGGCTGATTGTCCCGTCCGCTCACTCGATGATGTGCATGGCCACTTGAACCACATTCACCTTCTTCCCCTTGTCCATCTGCTTGGACGTCCCCTCCCTGGGGGCGGCGGCTGAGTTGTCGACAAAATTCTTTAAATGGCATCATCTGACCAGCTTCTCTATATCCTTCTTTAAGTGCCAGCAGTTGTCGGTATCGTGGCCATTGTCTTTGTGGTACTTGCAAGATTTCTCCTCGTCCTTTCCACCTCTCTTCATCCTCAGAGGCAGCCTGCTAAAGCGTCCTTCCTTTTGAGCGTGCACGAGGACGACGTCCGGGGCGGTGTTCAGCTTGGGGGTCGTGGCTCCTCCCAGCGTTGCTTTCCTTTGGCCTTCTTCTTCTGCCGAGGCTCGTCAGGGCCACGGCGCTCGCTCTCGTCTTGCTTGGTCCCCCGTCTAGCCCCTGTTGGGTGACTTCTGTCATCTGCGGCCAGCGCTTCCTCCGTCAGCATGTAGCGGTCCGCATGGGCTATGACGTCGGCGAGGTCTTTCGGAGGATCATTGTGCCATGACTTCTTTAGGCCCCTGTGCCGGAGCCCTTTCTTCAGGGCCATTTTCACGACCAACTCGGGACAGCTCTCCACATTCAGCCTCTTCGCATTTAAACGACGCATATAGTGCCTCAGGGTTTCTCCGGGACCCTGCACCATGTTGAACAGGAATTCTGAGTCCGATTTTACCTGACGTCCGGCCATGAACTGTTTACAGAACTGCTGGGAGAGGTCCTCAAAGCTATCGATGGAATGGTTGGGGAGGCTGTGGTACCAACTCCGGGCTGATTTTTGGAGGGTGGAGTAGAAGCCTCTGCAGAGTAGGGTGTCGTCGACTCCTTAGAACTCCATGACCCCCTCATTGTCCATGACGTGGTCTTCCGGGTCCCTCGTGTCGTCGTACTTCTCTAAGGTCGACACCTTGAATCTAGAGGGCACACATGCTTCAGTTATCCTCCTGATCAACGGGCTACGGTCGCCCCTGGTGCTCCCAGACGCCCTCCCATGCTAACACAAAGGTCGAGTTACCGCGATGAGCGAACGGGGTCAGGCGGGGGGCTCGCCCGAATCCCAGTCGAGCTGGGGACGGGAGTTGGTCGGCGGGCGCCTCTCTTCTCCCATCGGTATTCTCGGCTCCTTTGCCTTCTGCGATGGGGACTTTCACTCCGATGGTATCGGTCCTCGTCGGCTCGACGATCAGTCGATCGCCGATTTATTGAGCGTGGTTTCCAAGATGAGGCCGTAGCCGACTAGCCTCCGGCTTGCCCGGGACCCGTCTCGTCCACCTCCCGAGGCAAGGTGGGAGTTAGAGATCGCACTGGGACGAAGTTCGGTAGGGTTAATCGCCATTCGGGGTTGGCTCCCCCATCTCCGTGGTCAGTGACCACGACCGAGCGTAAAGGCCGATGGACCCCTCCCTGATCGAGGGCAGCCGTCGTCCCATCCTCGAGGATGAACGGGTTACCGACGAGCTGTTGAATCATGGCAGCCAATGTCCGGAGGTTGGCATTGGTTTCCTGGGCAAAGAGACAGATTTGCTCTTGGGTCACGGAGAGGGAGTCTCCCGTCCCCTCGGTGGTGTGGCTGTGCTGGTTCTCGGGAGGGATGTAATCTCCCTTCTCGTGTATAGGGGGCATGCACCCCTGTTCGTTGCAGACTGTTTCCATTTCGGTGGTTTGATGTGGGCTTGTGTTCGTTCTCACGGACGGCGCCAGATGTTTACGAGTGTTTTCTCACCACTGGATCGTTGACCGGGTATTTGACGGTCCACGTGGTCAAGGGATCTGTTGGGATCCCTTGGTCTCGCCAAGCATGCGTGAACTCGACAGAGGTTGCATGAGTCCTCACGTCAGCTCGGGAAATGGCTTGCTTGGGGGATCAAGGACGAGAAGGTTCTTCGTCCGAGGGGTTTGGCCTCGGTCAGCGGGGTGCGGAGGGGTATCCTCGGCACCTAAGTGAGCACTCGGCTTCGGTCAATCAAGCGCGGAGGGGTATCCTCGACGCCTTCATTGTATCTTGGTCTCGGTTGATGGTGATGCTCGTCGGGGGCGAACGGACTCAATGATGCATGTGTCTTGCTTCAGAGAGTTCTGCACTGAGGGGTAGCCTCGGCGCCTCGGGATCAGCTTGACCTGGACAGATGAAGAAGCTCGTCAGGAGGACCGGACCTTGGTTCCAGCCAAGTCACATCCGATGCCTAAGTCAAAACAGATCTGAAAGTAACTCGGCGGGACCAGTATGGCTTGCAAGGAGACTGGTACGCGTATCGTCAGACCGAGCTGTGGGAGGGAAGACAATGGGAAAACAAGGTCTTTTTAGTAGAGTACCTTCGTATTGTGGTATCAGGGGTCAGGCCTCTTTCTTCATCCCCTCTCGAGTCCCTATATAGGGATTCTCCCACGATCGTCCCGTCTCCGCGCCCCCTATTTCGCCCCCACGATCCGCCTCCCTCCGTGCGTCTTTATGCGCCATGAAGGTGGATTAATGGGGCCCCTTAATGGTCATTAAGGGGGAGCATTTTTAGGGAGCGGTTAACTCCCGCAGTCGTGGGCTGACCGGGCGCACGTCCGATCGTGGGCGATCCAAAGCAAATCTTTCACGGGGGCCTTCGACGGTTGGCCCAGAACTCTTTTTGGGAGCCTTCTTCTTCCTGCGTGGGCTTGGGCCGCTTGCTTTTGGGCCTCTCTAAAATGGTCGTTTCACATATCTTCTAGAAAATGTAGAAAAAAGCCCAAAGCTAAGAAAAATCCGCAAAAATGTCCATTAAAACCGGGAGATCGCCATATTCAACTGAAAACTATGAGAAGACAAAATTAGGGTGCAAAAATCTTGCCATTTAATGAAGAGATCCATATCTTTAATAAAATGTAGAAAATATCCTGGAGCTCAGAAAAATCCGCAAAAATGTCTGTTGGAACTGGGAGATCGCCATCTTCAACTGAAAAATAAGAGAAGAAAAAATTAAGATATAAAAATCACATCATTTAATATAAAGATTCTTATCTTCTAGGAAGTGTACAAAATAGTGTAGACCATGTTCGTTGGAACCGGGAGATCGCCATCTTCAACTTAAAAATATGAGAAGAAAAAATTAGGCCAAAATATCATACCATTTAATAAAATGATACATATCTTCCAAAAAGTGGAAATAGCCCGAAGCTCAGAAAAATCTGTCAAAATATCTGTTGGAACCGGGAGCTCGCCATCTGCAACTGGAATATAAGAGAAGATAAAATTAGGACAAAAAATCATATCATTTAATAAAAAGATCTACATCTTCAATTGGAAAATAAGAGAAGAAAATGTTAGGCAATAAAAATCATATCAATTAATAAAATGATCCATATCTTTCATAAAATGTAGAAACTAACACCAAGCTCAGAAAATGATATATAAAAATCTTATCAGTTAAAGATGGAGATTTCCTGGTTGCAACAGACATTTTTATAGATGAAAATGGTGACTTCCCAGTTTCGAATTGTGTCTTCTATTGTATTTCAGTTGAAGATGTCGATTTCCTTGTTTCAACAGACATTTTTGGCCTAATTTTGTCTTCTCTGAAATTATTTAATAAAACGAGCCATATCTTCCAGAAAATGTGAAAAGTAGACATGAGCTCAGAAAAATCCGCAAAAATGTCTGTTGGAACAGGGTGATCCCATCTTCAACCGAAATATAAGAGAAGACAAAATAAGGCCAAAAAATCATATCATTTAATAAAAGGAACGCCATCATCAACTGGAAAA
The DNA here is from genome assembly GCA_030789695.1 of Scilla litardierei. Lineage (NCBI taxonomy): Eukaryota > Viridiplantae > Streptophyta > Magnoliopsida > Asparagales > Asparagaceae > Scilla > Scilla litardierei. Next base: position 6,070 of record JAULAV010001635.1, on the reverse strand, counting down.
AAGAGAAAATAAAATTAGGCAACAAAAATCATATCAATTAATATAAAGATCATTATATTCCAGAAAATATAGAAAATAGCACCGAGCTCAGAAAAATACGCAAAAATTTCCATTGGAAACGGGAGATCACTATATTCAACTGAAAAATAAGAGAAGACAAAATTAGGCCATTAAAATCATATCATTTAATAAAAATATTAAAGATCCATATCTTACATAAAATGAAGAAAATAGCACAGAGCTCAGAAAAATCCACAAAAATGTCCTTGGAACCGAGAGATCCCCATCTTCATCTGAAAAATAAGAGAAGAAAAAATTAGATCATAAAAATCATATCATTTAATATAAAGATCCATATCTTACAGAAAATGTAGAAAATAGCCCAGAGCTTGGAAAATTCTGCAAAAATTTCCATTGGAACCGGGAGATCGCCATCTTCAACTGAAAAATAAGGTAAGACAAACTTAATCTGTAAAAATCATATCATTTAATAAAAAGATTCATATCTTCAATAAACTGTAGAAAATAGTTCCAAGTTTAGAAAAATCCGCAAAAATGTCCGGTGGAACGGGAGATTGACTTTTTCAACTGAAAAATCAGAGAAGACAAAATTAGGCTATAAAAATCATATCATTTAATATAAAGATTCAAATGTTACATTTAATTTAGAAAATAGCCCGAAGCTCAGAAAAATCCGCAAACATGTTCGTAGGAACCCGGTAATCTCCATCTTCAACGAAAAAAATAAGAGAAGACAAAATTCGGCCTAAAAATCATATCATTTAATAAAAATAACTATAACTTCCAAAATGTAGGAAAATATCCTCGATCTCAGAAAAAGCCGCAAAATATCCGTTGGCACACGGAAATCGCCATGTTCAACTGAAAAAATTTGAGAAGCCAAAATTAGGCTATAAAAATCATATCATTTAATATAAAAATCCATATCTTTCAAAACATTTAGAAAATAGCCTGGAGGTCAGAAAAATCATCAAAAATGTCCCTTGGAACCGGAGATCGCCATCTTCAACTAGAATATAAGAGAAGACAAAATTAGGCCAAAAATCATATCATTTAATTAAAAGATCGACGTCTTCAACTGGAAAATAAGAAAAGACAAATTTTGGCTATAAAAATCATATCAATTAATAAAAAGATTCATATCTTTCACAAAGTGTAGAAAATATCACCAAGCTTAGAAAATGATATATAAAAATCTTATTAGTTGAAGATGGCGATATCTTGTTACCATGAACATTTTTAAAGATGAAGATGGCGATTTCCCGGTTCCGATTTTGTCTCCTCTTATATCTATTGAAGATCGCCATCTTCAATTGAAAGATAAAAGAAGACAAAATTAGGCTATAAAAATCATAAGATTTAATATAAAGATTCATATCTTACAGAAAATGTAGAAAAATCGCGGAGATAAGAAAAATCCTGCAAAAATGTCCGTTGAAACCGGTAGATCGCAATCTTTAACGAAAAAATAAGAGAAGACAAAAGTAGGCCAAAAATCATATCATTTAATAAAAGATCCATATCTTCGAGAAAATGTAAAAAATAGCACCGAGCTTAGAAAAATCTGCAAAAATGTCCGTTAGAATCGAAATATCGCCATCTTCAACTGAAAAATAAGAGAAGACAAAATTAGACAACCAAAAGCATATCATTTGATAAAAATATCTATATATTCAATAAAATGAAGAAAATAACATCGAGCTCAGAAAAAACAGCAAAAATATCAGTTGTAAGCAGGAGATCGTCATCTTCAACTTAAAAATAAGAGAAGACAAAATTAGGCTATAAAAATCTTATCATTTAATATAAAGATACATATCTTACATAAAATATAGAAAATAGCCAGTATATCAGAAAAATCTGCAAAAATGTCAGTTGGAACCGGGAGATCGCCAACTTCATCTGAAAAATAAGAGAAGACAAAATAAGGCCAAACATAATATATCATTTAATAAAAAGAAACATATCTTCTAGAAAATGTTGAAAATAGCCTCGAGATGAGAGGAATCTACAAAAATATCCTTTAGAGCCGAGAGATCGCCATCTTCAACTTAAAAATAAGGGAAGCCAAACTTATGCTATAAAAATTATATCATTTAATAAAAAGATTCATATCATACAGAAAATATAGAAAACAGGACGGAGCTCAGAAAAATCTGTAAAAATGTTTATTAGAACCGAGAGATCACCAGCTTCAAAGAAAAAATAAATGAAGGCAAAATTAGAAAAAAAATCGTATCATTTAATAAAAAGATCCACATTCTTCCTGAATATGTAGAAAAATCACCCTGAGTTCAGACAAATCCGCAACAAATGTCTGTTGGAACTGGCAAATCACCATACTTAACTGAAAAATAGGCGAAGACAAAATTACGCTACAAAAATTATAATAAAAATATCCATATCTTCAGTAAAATGTAAAGAATAGATCTGTTCTCAAAAAAATCCGCAAAAATATCTGTTTGAATCGGGAGATCGCCATCTTTAACAGAAAAAAAAGAGAAGACAAAATTTGGCCAAAAAATCCTATCATTAATAAAATGATCCACATATTTTAGAAAATGTAGAACATAGCCCAGATCTCAGAAACATACGCAAAAATGTCAGTTGGAACTCGGAGATCCCATCTTCTACTAAAAAACAAGGGAAGAAAAATTAGGCTATAAAAATCATTTCATTTAATATAAATATTCATATCTAACAGAAAATGTTAAAAATAGCCCGTAGCTAATATAAATCTGTAAAAATATCTATTGGAACCGGGAGTTTGCCATCTTCAACGAAAAACAAGAGATGACAAAATTAGGCCATAAAAATCATATCTTTAATATAAAGATTCATATCTTAAAGAAATTGTAGAAATTAGCATGTAGTTCAGAAAAATCTGCAAAAATTTCAATTGGAATCAGGCGATCGACATTGTCAACTAAAAAAATAAGAGAAGACAAAATTAGGCAATAAAATCATATCATTTAATAAAAGATACATATCTTCAATAAACTGTAGAAAGTAGTCCCGAGCTCAGAAAAATCCGTAAAAATGTATGTTTGAACAGGGAGATCGCCATCTTCAATAAAAAATAAGAGAAGACAAAATAAGCCCAAAAATCCTATCATTTAATAAAATGATCCATATCTTTTAAAAAAGTAGAAAATAGCCCAGATCTAAGAAAAATCCGCAAAAATTTCTGTTGGAACCGGAAGATTGCCTTCTTTAACTGAAAAATAAGACAAGACAAAATTAGAATATAAAAATTATATTATTTAATATAAAGATCCGAGTCTTACAAAAAATTAGAAAAATGCCCGAAGCTAAGAAAAATCCATAAAAAGGTCCGTTGGAACCGGGAGATCGTCACATTTAACGAAAACAATATGAGAAACAAAATTAAGCCCAAAAATCATGTTATGTAATAAAAATATTCATATCTTCCAGAAAATATAGAAAATAAGCTCGGGGTCAGAAAAATCAGCAAAAATATCCGTTAGAAATAGGAGATCGCCATATTAAACTGAAAAATAAGAGAAAACAAACTTAGGTTATAAAAATCACATCATTCAATAAAAAGATCCATATCTACCATAAAATATAGAAAATAGCCCCCAGCTCAGAAAAATCCGCAAAAATGTCCGTTGGAACCGGGAGATCGCCATCTTTAACTGAAAAATAAGACAAGACAAAATTAGGCTATAAAAATCATATCATTTAATAAAAAGAACCAAATGTTCCATAAAATGTAGAAAATAGCTCGAAACTCAGAAAAATATGCAAAAATATCCGTTGGAATCAGGAGATCACCACCTTCAACTGAAAAATAAGAGAAGACAAAATTAGGCCAAAAATCATATCCTTTAATAAAAAAGATTCATATCTTTCATAAAATATAGAAAATAGCCTTGAGCTCTGAAAAATCCATAAAAATGTTTGTTGGAACTAGGAGAGCGCCATCTTCAACTGAAAAATAAGAGAAGAAAAAATTAGGCCAAACAATAATATCCTTTGATAAAAAAGATTCATCTCGTTCATAAAATATAGAAAATAGCTTGGAGCTTTGAAAACCCCGTAAAAATGTTTGTTGGAACCAGCAGATCGCCATCTTCACCCGAAAAAAGAGAACACAAAATTAGACCCAAAAAATCATATCATTTAATAACAAAATACATATCTTACAAAAAATGTAGAAAATAGTCCAAGCAAAGAAAAGTCTGCAAAAATTTCAGTTAGAACTGGTAGATCGCCATCTTCACCTGGAAAAAAAAAAGAGAAGACAAACTTAGGCCAAAAATCATATATTTTAATAAAAGAACCATATCTTCTAAGAAAATTTAGAAAATAGCATAAAGGTTAGAATACTAGCATAGAGGTTATGGATCTTTTTATTAAATGATATGTTTTTGGCCTAATTTTGTCTTTTCTTATTTTTAAATTGAAGATTACGATCTCTCGGAGAAAATAGCCTGGAGCTCTGAAAACCCCATAAAAATGTTTGTTGGAACATGAGATCGCCATCTTCACCTGAAAAAAGAGAGACAAAATTAGGCCAAAAATCATATCATTTAATAACAAAATACATATCTTACAAAAATGTAGAAAATAGTCCAAGCAAAGAAAAGTCTGCAAAAATTTCTGTTGGAACCGGTAGATCGCCATCTTCACCTAGAAAAAATAAGAGAAGACAAACTTAGGCCAAAAATCTATATTTTAAGAAAAGAACCATTTCTTCCAGAAAATTTAGAAAATAGCATAGAGGTCAGAATAATCTGCAAAAATGTCTATTAGAAACTGAGAGATCTCCATCTTCAATTTAAAAATAAGATAAGACAAAATTAGGCCAAAAATCATTTCATTTAATAAAAAGATCCATAACTTCCCGAAAATGTAGAAAAATAACACAAATTTCAGAAAAAATCCGCAAAAATGTCCATTGGAATCGGATGATCGCCATCGTCAATTTAAAAAATAAGAGAAGAAAAATTTTGGATATAAAATTCATATCATTTAATAAAAAATTCATATCTTCCCTAAAATGTAGAAAATAGCTCGGAGCTCAGAAAAATCCCCAAAATGACTATTGGAACCGGAAGATCAACATCTTCAACTGAAAAATAAGAGAAAACAAAATTAGGCCAAAAATCATATCATTTAATAAAAATATCCATATCTTCTAGAGAACTTTGAAATAGCCACGGGGTCATAAAAATCCGTAAAAAATGTCTGGTGGAACCGAAAGGTCGCCATCTTCAACTGAAAAATCAGAAAAGACAAGCTTAGCCTATAAAATAATATCATTCAATAAAAAGATCCATATCTTCAATGAACTGTAGAAAATAGTTCCAAGCTCAGAATAATCCGCAAAAGTATCTGTTGGAACCGGGAGATCGACATCTTCTACTGAAAAATAAGTGAAGACAAAATTAGGCTAAAAATCATATCATTTTATATAAAGATTCATTCCTTACAGAAAATTTAGAAAATAGCCCGGAGCGCAGAAAAATCCCTAAAACTATCCATTGGATCGAGAGATCGACATCTTCAATGAAAAAATTGAGACGAAAAAATTAGGCCAAAAAATCATATCATTTAATAAAAAAATCCATAACTTCCCTAAAATGTATAAAAATAACCCTGTGCTCTGAAAAATCGGCAAAAATGTCCGTTGGACCCGGGAGATCGTCATTTTCAATGAAAAGAAATATGAGAATACAGAAATTGTCTATAAAAATCATATCAATTAATATAATGGTTCATATCTTTCAGAAAATGTCGAAAATAGCCCTGGAGCTCAGAAAAATCTGGAAAAATGTTCGTTGGAACCGAGAGATCCCCATTTTGAACTGGAAAATAAGAGAAGAGAAAATGAGGGAACAAAAATCATATCAATTAATACAAAGATCCTTATCTTCCAGAAAAAAGAAAATAGCCACAGGCTCAGAAAAGCACGCACAAATTTCCGTTAGAACTGGAAGATCGCCATCTTCAACTGAAAAATAAGCGACGATAAAAATAGGGTATAAAATCATAGTAATTAATATAAATATCTGTATCTTAC
>JAULAV010001634.1:0-23191 GCA_030789695.1 Scilla litardierei | reverse complement strand
TATCGGGCAAAATTTTGTTGGAACAGGGATATCGCCATCTTCAACTTAAAAATAAGAGAAGATAAAATTAGGCTACAAAAATCATATAATTTAATAAATTCATATCTTCCAGAAAATGTAGAAAATAATCCAGAGCTCACAAAAATCTACAAAAATGTTCGTTGGAACCGGGTGATCGTAATCTTCAACTGGAAAAAAAGAGAAGCCAAAATTAAGCCAAAATATCATATTATTTAATAAAATGATCCATATCTTCCAAAAATGTGGAACATAGGCCAGAGCTCAGTAAAATCCGAAAAACTGTCCATTTTAACCGGGAGATCGTCATCTTCAACCGAAAAATTAGAGAAGACAAAATTAGGCCAAAAAATCATATAATTTAATAAAAAGATCTGTATCTTTCAAAAATGTATAAATTACGACTAAGCTTAGAAAAACCGGAAAAATGTTTACGGGAATCAGGTGATCGCCTAAAAAAGTGAAAACAAAATTAGGCCCAAAAAATCATATCATCTAATAAAGCAATCCATAACTTCCAGAAAGTATGCAAAAATAGCTCGGAGGTCAAAGAAATCCACAGAAATATCTTCCAGAAAATGTGAAAAATAGCCCAGAGCTCAGAAAAATCTGCAGAAATGTCGGTTGGAACCACGACATGGACATCTTCAAAAGAAAACCTAAAAAATCATGTCAATAAATATATATACCCATATCTTCCATAAAATATAGAAAATAGCATCAAGCTCAAAAAAAATCGCAAAAATGTCCGTAAGAAGTGGGAGATCGCCATGTACAACTGAAAAAAATAAGAGAAGACAAACTTATGCCATAAAAAATCATATCATTTAATATAAAGATCCATAGCTTACAGAAAATTTAGAAAATAGCACAGATATCACAAAAATCTGCAAAAATATCCGTTGGAACCGGGAGATCGCCATTGTCACGTCCCGCTTTCCAAGTATGGAAGGCAAGACGTGAAGAGGTCCGCTCAGACTTGAATTGTGAAGATACAGTCCGATAAGCATCTGTGTGTTCATCCATTCGCAGATTCTTGCATTGCAATGAAACAACAACAGTAATAATAGATATGAACGCAGGCAATAAAATAACCAACATTCAAAACATCCATTTCATTATCCAAAAACATTCAGAGGTATAGTCATAAAAGAAAGAACAGAGTCTGAAATGAAAGGCCCCAAGCATGGTCGAAACTATAACATAGATAAGGTGCTATGCACCGAACAACCTAACAGCAGCTACTAGGAAAAACAAATACCAACTAAGAAAATAGCCTCCAGCTAAGACTAGGAGAGATCTCTGGTATCATCAAACTGAACGTCAGCAACAGGTCATCCTCAGCAACTAACTCAGGCTCAAAACCTAACATGCGACACCCAAAGAGAAAAGGGCGCATGTCAGCAAAAGTCTCAAGAAGGTAAAAGGGAGAGACTTTTGTGCAAGGAACAAGGTTTAAATGAATGCAATAGCAGTTTAAAATGATGATGACATGGCATGATATTTTAATGAGTGTAGCAGTTTAAACATGAACATGATATTTTGCAATGCATGACACGTCGTAGAGAGAGCTACTAAACAATATTCACAATTTCATGATTTTCACGAAAAACATGCATTCACGATGCGCACAGGGTTTACGCCTTTCAGCTGAAGTTGATGTACGGGCACACTTCTACGCTGAGTGATCACTTAACCCTACCCCTCCACGTGTGTATGGACTGGCACCCACCTTCTGGATCACGAGCCAGGAAGTGTATATGTCTTAGGGTTGACCAAGCCTCATTCATGATGTAGGAGTCAGAATCCTACTCGTCGCAGCTTACATTTCAATAGTAGTATGTGCTACACATTCATTTCAAGACATTCAATGCATGATATGGCATGCGATATGCAACATGATAGTATGATAGCAGATATTGAATTGCGTACAGTTATATCAAAATAAACATTACATGTGATATGCATGAAATGACATGGCAAGGGTGTCGGATCTAGCTTCGTTGTCAAGCTAGATCAAGTATGGTGTCGGATCTAGCTTCGTTGTCAAGCTAGATCAAGTATGGTGTCGGATCTAGCTTCGTTGTCAAGCTAGATCAAGTATGGTGTAGGATCTAGCTTCATTGTCAAGCTAGATCTAGTACGGGTGTCTAGGCGACTATCATTTCACCGCCTAGTCTCTTTTACACAAATTCACAAAATAGCCTAAACATGGCTTACAACAACAATTGAGCAAGTTTCATTTGCCTGAAACGATGTCCGTAATCCTCAGTTCAACAGTCCAGAATCTCCCTATGTGCTCAATCACCAATCACCATTCACCATTCACCAACCTACAGTCACGTATTCAATTATCTTAAATTAGTGATTTAACCAAGAAATAAAATTAACGATTTTTATCTTGTTTAAACATGCGGTGTTTGAGTTCCTATGGATCGGGATATACCTCAACACGATGCGAGAGCTACACTGACGTCGGGTAGCAACGTCTGGGGTTAGATCCGGAAGCGAGCAAGGTACGGCATCGGCTAGCAACGAAGGTGGACACGGATCAGCGACACGGAGGAAGATGGCCGCAGGAGGAGTTGTTGGCCTAGGGTGGCGTGGCAACATCAGTGGCTAAGGGGAGAGGGTTTGTTTTTGGGCAAAGGGGAGTGCGGCAATGGGCAGTTTTTGTGGAGAATGGCAGTATTTTTGTCAGGTTTGGCTGTTTTGGAAGAAGGTGGCCGGATGTAGGGAGATGGGGTGTTGCGCGAAGTGGTGCGGCTGTCGGGGGACGCGACCTGGCTTCAAAGGGTAGCCGACGGCAGCCTAAAGGGGAGGGTGCGGCTTTACATATGGGGGTGCGACATTTTTTTGGGACAAAGGGGGTTGTGTTTGCGCGGTTTAAGGAGGAGGAGGAGTGGAGGAGCTTGGCCGAAGCAAGGGGAAAAGGGCAGCGGGGTCTTGCGGCTGGGTGGCCAGTGGTAGGGAGGAGCAATCGACAGTTTAAGGGGAGAGGGCGGCAGTTTTAGAGGAGGATGGGGAGATTGCGGCAGTTTGGGGGTGGTTGCGTGGGGTTTTTCGGCGGGTGGAGGCCGCTGTGGAGGAGTCCGGTGATGGGTGGCCTGCAATGAAGAAGATGGCCGTGACTAAGGGGAAGGAAGATGGATGACGGCGGCTGCGCGTGAGATTTAAAGCCCTAGGTCACGTTTCATTATAATAGGATGATTTGCTATATGGGGGTAGAAAGGGGTTCACAAAGGGGTGATTGGAGAGAGAGTGTGTGTGAGGGGAGGGTAGAATTAGGGTGCAAATAGCTAAGGAATATAACATATGATACGTAGGATTCCTAGGAGTAGTTTTAATTAGATTTAATTATGGATTGAATTCTGAATTAGCTAGGGCTAATTATAGATTAAAAGTGATTAGAGTAAAGGGTCGGTCTAACGGTGTCTGATAAATACTAGAAAAATATCGGGACGACCGTGTCGATGTGAGGGTTGAGATTAAGATGGTCGGTCATGAGGTAGGGTAACGAAAAACGGAACAAAAAATAAAAAGGTCAACGTCGAAGTCTAAAAGTTACAACACCCCTTCAAACAAAGCTGTTTTGTGGAAGAATGAGCCGTGAAATGACGTTCACGAAAAATTCCACAAATAAGTACTCTATCAGAAGATCTCAACGATATATAACTTTGCGCATTCGGAATACAAGAAGAGGTCACAAAAATACGTGTACGAACAAGAAGGTACGCGCACGAAGAACACACGATCGAAAAGCGACCGTAACATCCTACCCACCTTAGAGCAAAGTCCGTCCTCGGACTTTCTAACTAAAAAATATATATCTAGCCATTCTAGTAACTACCCCAATCGTATTACGATATAATTCAAATCATGTATAGTTATTACAAGTGCTTATATATGCACAAGGTAGTCAAACATTAATACTACAAACATATATATATATATATATATATATATATATATATATATATATATATATATATATATATGCACATTCTATACTTATACCTATCATAGACAGTCAAATACATACACATACTTCATTCATTCATATAGTCACGTACATCCCTTATATAACTATCACTCATTTATCACATAACCATGGTACTGATACATACATAAAAAAATAGTTTACACTAGCAAATACAATCATAGTACTTCACGTATAGATAACTACCTATGAACAAACAATATGGATATACTACTCCCTATATCTCCTAGTGTACATTCAACACCAAACATATCAACACATGTAATCACACCATACAATATTAAATCATGTTTACTATATCTAATATACATTCACCCCTACTATAAATACACACATATATAGTTATTCAAATACACGCAGATACTTCATCATATATGCACATCACATACAATCCCATAACTATATTCAAGACACAACACACATATCATAGTCGCAAACACCTATATCTAAGCACATACTTACTCGTGCATGGTGCACACCCACACACGCTAATATACTCTTCATATATGCTACTCATACCACTATATACTTAGCACATTCTACACACCTAGTTAGCTAGCACATATACATTTAAACATGTAAGTCCTTCATAAAGAACTATACTACGAATCCAACACATATATCTATATATTGGTATAGCCACCCACAACCATGTGTGTAACGTAACCATGCATAACCAAACCTATCACTATAACACATCATCCATTACTATGTTCACAGCACTAAACACAAACCCCAGACAAATATAACAATATACTTAGAGTATACCCACTCAAGCATGAGTGAGACTCAAAGACTCACACAAGAACCAGATTACTTTATATTCATAGCACGATATTCATACATATGCCAACACACCACTCTCATACACACACACACCAACGTAATCATATTACTCATCATACTATACAAGTAAAAAATGCTATTATATACCCACAACAATATCAGTCACACTTATATTTAGTCAAGTAACACCCCCATAATGCAATCACTTTACATACTATAATATATTCATACCATAGCAATTTACACATAATTAGTATACAACTATATATACCTATCCATACTTAGTTACGACATACAATGATCGTGTATACCTCATGGTATACACGTACACACACAACATCCCATAAAGGCAAGCAGTACTATACAAAATTATAACTCTATTATCATAGGTATATCACACATATTCACACAGTATGTACATATCTACCTATGACTAAACACATACATATCTACGTAAGAGCACACACTCATACGTACTAACATATAGATCATATAATAGGCCTACACACTTAACTATAAGTACACCTATTATCATTACACCTAGCATGCACATGACTTTACTAGTATACTATTTCAAACATTTACATGTACCTTCAAACTACAAACACCACTAGTAGATATTCCACCACTAATTCTAATATACATAGACATCCCTAAAGTGGTATAGCTATCCACACACATATATATAAATACCATCATGTTGGATCTGGATCCTAGCCTAGAGGGGGTGAATATGCTTATAAAAAATTCTCGCGCAACCCACGAGAAGTCACACGCAGTCAAAACCACAACCAGAGTAAATGAGAGACAATCACAGAGTACACACAGATATACCCAGGTTCGGTCGCACCAACGACCTACGTCCAGCCCCAAGCTAATACTAGCATTAATAAGTTCCTTCTGTACACCTACAATGGGGTCCTAGCTCCAACTCCCCACCTAGACTGTACCACACTCAACAAAGTACAGAACTCTATCAACCTAGTAAATGCGTATCTTAACTGCACCAACACGTCAAGACCCTCTTGTCTAGCCCCAACCAGACAAGTCCAAAACAGTCACAAAATATATGTAAAGTTTTCCCTACAGAGAACGTTACACTAAGACACGAATATAAAGAGTAAAGCGTTTAGAAATGCTCAGTTCGTGTTCGTGTAGTCGTCTCTGTCAATCAGCACGTCATCAGCTCCAATTTGACGCAAACGGTCTCTCGATCCGACGCCTCGATCTCAAATAGCACAATGGTCTGTGCGTATAGCAATCACAGTTCAAAACTATTTATAAATGGGCTGTACGCACAGTAAATCACTTAAACATTTAATCCACATCAGCCTTCGCTTTTCTATTTCGATTTCACGCAAATGCCTTACCACGTCAGCACTTTTCGATAGCAAATCGTTTGTTTTCGTATTAGGGCATGCATGCGGAAGATCTCGTGGATGCAGCGGCCTCGTCTTCGACAACGGCGAGGAAGACTCCGGCAGCGGATTGCTTCGATGGCATCGACTTCTCTGCAACTCCGACTTTCCTCCTTCGACAGCGTGAACTCGATACCGACAACTCCTCCTCTTTGATGACGATGCCTTCTCCGTTGGATCGACGACTTAATGATACGACGACGGCCTCCTCTTCGACGACGGGAGCACTACAGTGGCGAACTCTGAGAGTGGGCTTCGATTGCTTCGTTGATCTTCGATGGCGGCTTTGAAGATGGCGATCGTCAGGTGATGACAGAGTACTACAGAGAGAGGATGCAGCTTCTCCACGTACGACAATGGCAGTTTGGAGCTCTCGACTTTGGCATGCGGGTCGACGGTTTAGGGCAGCCGCGATCTTTGAGTTTGCCTTCTGACTTCCGTAGTGAGAACGACAGCGGACTTAGATTTCTGGACGACAAGCTTCCTTCTTCTCCGACTGCTCGATGGAAGCTTCGTCTTTCTCGTGTGCACGTCAGCTGCGAGAGGGTACATCAGCTTCGAGAGTTCTGCTGCGATGTTAGCTCGACTTCGTCTTCAACTTCACTCCGACGGCAGCTTCATCTTGAAGATGGCAGCGAGATGGTGTTTTGATGATGGAGATGTCGCAGCCACTTCTCCGAAGATAAGACGGGTGTGAGCTCAACGATGTACTTGATGTTGATGTTGATGAATATTAGGGTTTCGGCAAGTAGAAGTTGATGGAGTTTTAATCCTTGCTGTCAACTTTGAGAGCTTTCCCCTGGGGACTTTGTTGCGAGAGTATGTGCTTAAGCTCTTGTATGTTTGATGCGGTAATAGGCTAGTGTTTACTCTTTGTTTGGCCACATAGCTTTTGGAAACAATTTGCTTGGTCGAGAGCTTTTTGAAAAATGTTATGTGTGGGCGCAAGTTTTTTTTTGATGCTAGGGTTTTCAGCCGCACACCTTAAGCTCTTCTATTGAGGGGGTTTAAATAAGGTGTGCTAGGGTTTCAAGCGGCATATGATGATGCTAATTGACAACTCTTTGAATCAAGGAACTGAGATTTGAATAGGGTTTCAATAGAAATATTAGATTGACGCATTCCTCAAATAGATATGAACAAATCAAGTAGATTTTCTCCATCTTATCTTATATTAGACCAAGTCCAATTGCTTTGTAGACAACACTTCCTCTCTCCCAATATGCTATATGAATAGCAATTTTGCCAACGCTTAATACTACGATTTTGCCATTCCTGAAACACACTTAGCACACACGTTAAATAGTTTGCACACGTTTTTCATCATCAAACTACAGTTCCTAGATCATTGCGTCCAACAATCTCCCCCTTTTGATGATGACAACCCAATGAAAGATTTGAGCAAATAGAATGTGAAGTGTGTTGAAGAATGTCATGCATATAAGCAATACAATGAGATATAAGCATTACGAGCATGCACAATATACCAATGAAAAAACATGCTCCCCTATTTCCAAGCTCCCCCTTGAACATGTATTTCAATACTTCCCCTTCAACAAATAATACCATTACCATTATGTGACAACAATAGCCAAATCTTTTCCCAAATCTTTTCCTTTCTCCCCCTTTGTTATCATCAAAAGTAGACTAATGAAGTCATCAAATAACACATGCCAAAATAAAGTGTTATTGAGTATAGCTAGCACTTGCATGCATTTTCTATAAAGTAGGCAATTCAAATTCAGGAAAATCATAATTTAGACTTCACCACCAATGTGTAAGTGTGTTAATATAAACATTGAAGTACAAAGGGAGATTCAATTTAGAACATCAACCAAATCGACCCACATTATCTATTGAACATGAATTTTACTAGGATTGATTTTTCCCATCTCATTAAAAATGAGTTCAAGATACCAAACCCGAAAACATAGCCTATAAGGACTCTTAGATGCGGGGTGGTATTGCTTGACGAGTAAAATACACCAACGCTAAAGATTATCCATAAAGCATATGTTGGATACTCGTGGGTAGTGTACTTGCCATGAATTGTATCCATTTTTCATACGGAGCAAAGTTCATGTATATATTTTTTCATTTACAATTCTTTTTGTGCTCAATTTTTATTCATGGCAATATCCCTTAGAATATTCAGTTTTTATTCATCCTACATTCACTTTCTACTATTCATAAAAAGAATCTCCAAAATTACAACCAGTTTAGTATTCGTGGAAGTGCGTATGTAGGTGTAGAAATCAAATTAATCATTTTAAGAAGCATGGCATGGCTATCAAATAGTTTCTAACATGTGTATGTAGCTATAACAATAATACAATGATTTCTACAAGGATATGAATGAACATTCAATAATACCGCTTATAAAGATTCATAAAGAGGTCTTCATTACGCACCATTTTTTTGTTTTTTTCATTTTTTTTTGTTTTTCTTTTATAAAGAACTAAAACAAACTAAAAAAACAAGCAAACGAGCATATAAACAAAGATTAAATCAAGCACACACACAAAACTATGAAGGTATGCAGTGAATGCAAAGAGGGAAAAGAAATATACCTTCGCATTGCTATTTGACTAAGGAGCTATAAGAATGAGACTTTCAATTCATTTCTCCTCGTCAAAACTCCATCCCACCTACAAGAAAGGTGTTAAGTGTGACCTTGAAATCCAACAAGGTCCACTAGTATTAGCCATTAAAGATTTAGGACCACACACTTATTTGAACTTTATGTTTGTGTTCCTAATTTTACAATAATAGGATGTGTGGCCAACACTATCATAAGTAAAGCACTTTGCATGCATATTTTTCATAATAGAGGGCACATTATGGAATTTTAGCAGTTTTTGAATTAAATCCAAGTCCTCGTCTATTATTGTCATATAATTGATTCTCTAAAATAGTTTCCAACGATTGTTTTCCTATAGAGAACTTAATGGACAATTCAAGACTAGAGACTTTGGATATTAATAGCAATTTTCATCCACAAGCAAAGTACATTTACTTATAAAAGCTCTCTTATTTTCCTCCTCCTCCTTTTCAAATTCAACCATTTTTCTTTTAAGATCGTTATTTAACATGCACATTTTATCATTAAGCTCTTTAATCATATAATTCTTTTCATTTTCGAGCTTAATTAAATCCTGCTTAAGCATGCTAATTTCATTCAATAAGGAAGGACAAGAGAGACACGCAACTTCTTCATTAAATCATGATTTTTCCTTTTTCATTATAGCAATGGTAGAATCACGTTCATCAAGTTTTTCTTTAATAATGTAAACTTCTTCAGAAATATCACAGTTTTCCATTTGTAATTTAAAGCTGGCATTCCTATAATCAATCAGCGTGAGTTCTAGCTCATTAATCTCATTTTGCATTCCTTTACAAACTTCTAACAATTCAGCTGAATTTACCTCATCGCTCTTTGCATTAAGCAGACGACAGTGGAGTGGGCTACCACCTCTTTTCTCATCCTTAGCTTCGATGTCCATGTCCCAAGTTAGTATCTTGGCTTTTCCTTTATCTTTAGCAACCTGAGCAGTCTCTTGTCTGCAATTCGTTGCGAAGTGTCCCCTTTTCCTGTATTTGATGCATTAAACTCTATTAGCAGAATCTTGTTCAGAAGAATTTTTATCGTAATTAAAAGTGTTATAGCGAATGAACCTTCTATGCATTTCTGATCTTCCTTGAGGAGTTCTGACAAACTTTCTGAAATTTCTAACCATTAGCGCCATCTCCTCCTCATCATCTTCATCTTCGCTAGCTTTCAGAGCAAGTGGCTTTGAATCTTTTTCCTTCTCCTAAGGTTTCTCTCTTTCTTCAATTTTTTGCAGTTCAAGCTCGTGGGACATTAGATTACCTATCTAGTCCTCCACCCTCATCAGTGATAGATCCTTCGCTTCTTGGATGGCAGTGACTTTAGGTCTGAAAGAGCTTGGCAGCGCTCTTAATAATTTCCTCACATGTTCAAGACTAGAATATGTCTTATGAAGCGAGCTAGACTTGTAGACGATGTTAGTGAATCTCGCAAACATCTCTGATATAGTCTCTGATGGTAGCATGTGAAATACCTCGTACTCTGTGCTCAGAAGTGCAAGTTTAGACTCCTTCACATGTGACGTTCCCTCGTGCGTCACATCCAGTGTATACCATATTTCCTACGCAGTTAGACAATGTGAGATACGATTGATTTCAGATTTATCTAATGAACAAATGAGAGCATTCATAGCTTTAGCATTAAGAGAATAAAGCCTCCAATCATTATCATCCCATTTATCATCAGGTTTAAGCATCTCAACATTTTCAATTTTAATGACAGGTGGTTTATATCCTTTTTCAAAAATTTGCCAAGCTTTATAGTCAATAGATATTAATTAGATTCTCATACGATTTTTACAATAAGCATAATCTACTCTAGTAAATCTAGGTGGACGTGATATGGACTGACCCTCAGCAAAAGCACTATCAATGTGATCCATGGTCAAAACTAGGCTAGATCCTAAAACCTGCTCTGATACCACTTGTTGGATCTGGATCCTATCTTAGAGGGGGGTGAATAGGCTTATAAAAAATTCTCGTGCAACCCACGAGAAGTCACACGCAGTCAAAAGCACAACCAGAGTAAATGAGAGACAATCACAGAGTACACACAGATATACCATGGTTCGGTCGCACCAACGACCTACGTTCAGCCCCACGCAAATACTAGCATTAATAAGTTCCTTCTGTACACCTACAATGGGGTACTAGCTCCAACTCCCCGCCTACACTGTACCACACTTAACAAAGTGCAGAACTCTATCAACCTAGTAAATGCGTATCTTGACTGCACCAACACATCAAGACCCTCTTGTCTAGCCCCAACCAGACAAGTCCAAAATAGTCACAAGATATAGGTAAAGTTTTTCCTACAGAGAACGTTACACTAAGACACGAATATAAAGAGTAAAGGGTTTAGAAATGCTCAGTTCGTGTCCGTATAGTCGCCTTTGTCAATCAGCACGTCGTCAGCTCCAATCTGACGCAAACGGTGTCTAGATCCGACTCCTCGATCTCATATAGCACACTGGTCTGTGCGTATAACAATAGCAGTTCAAAACTATTTATAAACGGGCTGTGTGCACAGTAAATCACTTAAACATTTAATCCACATCAGCCTTCGCTTTTCTATTTCGATTTCACGCAAATGCCTTACCACGTCCGCACTTTTCGATAGCAAATCGTTTGTTTTCGTATTAGGGCATGCATGCGGAAGATCTCGTGGATGCGGCGGCCTCGTCGTCGACAACGGCGAGGATGACTCCGGCGGCAGATTGCTTCGACGGTGTCGACTTCGCTGCAACTCCGACTGTCCTCCTTCGACAACGTGAACTCGACACCGGCAACTCCTCCTCTTTGATGACGGTGCCTTCTCCGATGGATCGACGACTTAATCATACGGCGACGGCCTCCTCTTCGACAACGGGAGCACTACAGTACTGGCGAACTCTGAGAGTGGGCTTCGATTGTTTCGTTGATCTTCGACGGCGGCTTTGAAGACGGCAATCTTCAGGCGATGACAAGGTATGGCAGCGAGAGGATGCAGCTTCTCCACGTATGACAATGGCAGTTTGGAGCTCTCGACTTTGGCATGCGGGTCAACGGCTTAGGGCAGCTGCGATCTTCGAGTTTGCCTTCTGACTTCGGCAGTGAGAATGGCAGCATCTTCGTTTTTGCCTTCTGACTTCCGTAGTGAGAACGGCAGCAGACTTCGATTTCTCGACGGCAGGCTTCCTTCTTCTCCGACTTCTCGACGACAGCTTCGTCTTTCTCGTGTGCACGTCAGCTGCGAGAGGGTATGACATCTTCGAGAGTTCTGCGACGATGTTAGCTCGACTTCGTCTTCAACTTCACTCCGACGGCAGCTTCATCTTGAAGATGGCAGCGAGATGGTGTTTTGATGACGGAGATGTCGCAGCCACTTCTTCGAAGATGAGACGGGTGTGAGCTCAACGATGTACTTGATGTTGATGATGATGAATATTAGGGGTTCGGCAAGTAGAATTTGATGGAGTTTTAATCCTTGCTGTAACATTTGAGAGCTTTCCCCTTGGGACTTTGTTGCGAGAGTATGTGCTTAAGCTCTTGTATGTTTGATGCGGCAATAGGCTAGTGTTTACTCTTTGTTTGGCCACATAGCTTTTGGAAACAATTTGCTTGGTCGAGAGCCTTTTGAAAAATGTTATGTGTGGGCGCAAGTTTTTTTTGATGCTAGGGTTTTCAGCCGCACACCTTAAGCGCTTCTATTGAGGGGGTTTAAATAAGGTGTGCTAAGGTTTCAAGCGGCATTGTTGATGCTAATTGACAATCCCTTGAATCAAGGAACTGAGATATGAATAGGGTTTCAATAGAAATATTAGATTGACCCATTCCTCAAATAGATATGAACAAATCAAGTAGATTCTCTCCATCTTATCTTATATTGGACCAAGTCCAATTACTTTGTAGACAACACTTCCTCTCTCCCAATATGCTATATGAATAGCAATTTTACCAATGCTTAATACTACGATTTTGCCATTCCTGAAACACACTTAGCACACACGTTAAATAATTTGCACACGTTTGTCATCATCAAACTACAGTTCCTAGATCATTGCGTCCAACAATCTCCCCCTTTTGATGATGACAACCCAATGAAAGATTTGAGCAAATAGAATGTGAAGTGTGTTGAAGAATGTCATGCATATAAGCAATACAATGAGATATAAGCATTACGAGCATGCACAATATACCAATGAAAAAAAACATGCTCCCCCTATTTACAAGCTCCCCCTTGGACATGTATTTCAATACTTCCCCTTCAACAAATAATACCATTACCATTATGTGACAACAATACCAAATCTTTTCCCAAATCTTTTCCTTTCTCCCCCTTTGTTATCATCAAAAGTAGACTAATGAAGTCATCAAATAACACATGCAAACATAAAGTGTTATTGAGTATAGCACTTGCATGCATTTTCTATAAAGTAGGCAATTCAAATTCAGGAAAATCATAATTTAGACTTCATCACCAATGTGTAAGTGTGTTAATATAAACATTGAAGTACAAAGGGAGATTCAATTTAGAACATCAACCAAATCGACCAACATTTTCCATTGAACATGAATTTTACTAGGATTGATTTTTCCCATCTCATTAAAAATGAGTTCAAGATACCAAATCCGAAAACATAGCCTATAAGGACTCTTAGATGCGGGGTGGCATTGCTTGACGAGTAAAATACACCAACGTAAAGATTATCCATAAAGCATATGTTGGATACTCGTGTGTAGTGTACTTGCTATGAATTGTATCCGTTTTTCATACGGAGCAAAGTTCATGTATATTTTTTTCATTTACAATTCTTTTTGTGCTCAATTTTTATTCATGGCAATACACATCATATCCCTTAGAATATTCAGTTTTTATTCATCCTACATTCACTTTCTACTATTCATAAAAAGAATCTCCAAAATTACAACCAGTTTAGTATTCGTGGAAGTGCGTATGTAGGTGTAGAAATCAAATTAATCATTTTAAGAAGCATGTCACGGCTATCAAATGTTTCTAACATGCGAATGTAGCTATAACAATAATACAATGATTTCTACAAGGATATAAATGAACATTCAATAATACCGCTTATAAAGATTCATAAAGAGGTATTCATTACGCACCATTTTTTTATTTTTTTTTATTTTTTTTGTTTTTCTTTTATAAAGAACTAAAACAAACTAAAAAAACAAGCAAACGAGCACACAAACAAAGATTAAATCAAGCACACACCCAAAACTATGAAGGTATGCAGTGAATGCAAAGAGGGAAAAGAAATATACCTTCGCGTCGCTATTTGACTAAGGAGCTAAAAGAATGAGACTTTCAATTCATTGTTCCTCGCCAAAACTCCATCCCACCTACATGAAAGGTGTTAAGTGTGACCTTGGAATCCAACAAGGTCCACTAGTGCTAGCCATTAAAGATTTAGGACCCACACTTATTTGAACTTTATGTTTGTGTTCCTAAACTTACAATAATATGATGTGTGACCAACACTATCACAAGTAAAGCACTTTGCATGCATATTTTTCACAATAGAGGGCACATGTTGGAATTTTTTAAAGACATGCTTTTTAGCAGTTTTTGAATTAAATCCAAGTCCTCGTCTATTATTGCCATATAATTGATTCTCTAAAATAGTATCCAACGATTGTTTTCCTATAGAGAACTTACTGGACAATTCAAGACTAGAGACTTTGGATTTTAATAGCAATTTTCATCCACAAGCAAAGTACATTTACTTATAAAAGCTCTCTTATTTTCCTCCTCCTCCTTTTCAAATTCAACCATTTTTCTTTTAAGATCATTATTTAACATGCACATTTTATCATTAAGCTTTTTAATCATATAATTCTTTTCTGTTTCGAGCTTAATTAAATCCTGCTTAAGCATGCTAATTTCATTCAATAAGGAATGACAAGAGAGACACGCAACTTCTTCATTAAAGCATGATTTTTTCTTTTTCATTATAGCAATGGTAGAATCACGTTCATCAAGATTTTCTTTAAGAATATAAACTTCTTCAGAAATATCACAGTTTTCCTTTTGTAATTTAAAGCTGGCATTCCTATAATCAATCAGCGTGAGTTCTAGCTCATTAATCTCATTTTACATTCCTTTACAAACTTCTAACAATTCAGCTTTAGTAAAGGAATTTACCTCATCGCTCTTTGCCATTAAGCAGACGACAGTGGAGTGGGCTACCACCTCTTTTCTCATCCTCAGCTTCGCTGTCCATGTCCCAAGTTAGCATCTTGGCTTTTCCTTTATCTTTAGCAACCTGAGCAGTCTCTTGTTTGCAATTCTTTGCGAAGTGTCCCTTTTTCCTGCATTTGAAGCATTCAACTCTATTAGCAGAATCTTGTTCAGAAGAATTTTTATCGTAATTAAAAGTGTTATAGCGAATGAACCTTCTATGCATTTCTGATCTTCCTTGAGGAGTTCTGACGAACTTTCTAAAATTTCTAACCATTAGCGCCATCTGCTCATCATCATCTTCATTTTCGCTAGCTTTCAGAGCAAGTGGCTTTGAAGCTTTTTCCTTCTCCTAAGGTTTCTCTCTTTCTTCAATATTTTGCAGTTCAAGCTCGTGGGACATTAGATTACCTATCAGTCCTCCACCCTCATCAGTGATAGATCCTTCGCTTCTTGGATGGCAGTGACTTTAGGTCTGAAAGAGCTTGGCAGTGCTCTTAATAATTTCCTCACCTGCTCAAGACTAGAATATGTTTTACCAAGCGAGCTAGACATGTAGACGATGTTATTGAATCTCGCAAACATCTCTGATATGGTCTCTGATGGTAGCATGCGAAATCCCTCGTACTTTGGGCTCAGAAGTGCAAGTCTAGACTCCTTCACCTGTGACGTTCCCTCGTGCATCACCTCCAGTGTATGCCATATTTCCTACGCAGTTAGACATTGTGAGGTACGATTGAATTCATATTTATCTAATGAACAAATGAGAGCATTCATAGCTTTAGCATTAAGAGAATAAAACCTCCAATCATTATCATCCCATTTATCATCACAGCATCTCAACATTTTCAATTTTAATGACAGGTGGTTTATATCCTTTTTCAACAATTTGCCAAGCTTTATAGTCAATAGATATTAAGTAGATTCTCATATGATTTTTCCAATAAGCACAATCTACTCTACTAAATCTAGGTGGACATGATATGGACTGACCCTCAGCAAACGCACTATCAATGTGATCCATGGTCAAACCTAGGCTAGATCCTAAAACTTGCTATGATACCACTTGTTGGATCTAGATCCTATCCTAGAGGGGGGTGAATAGGCTTATAAAAAATTCTCGTGCAACCCACGAGAAGTCACACGCAGTCAAAAGAACAACTAGAGTAAATGAGAGACAATCACAGAGTACATACAGATATACACTGGTTCGGTCACACCAACGACCTACGTCCAGCCCAAGCAAATATTAGCAATAAGTTCCTTCTGTACACCTACAATGGGGTCCTAGCTCCAACTCTCCGCCTAGACTGTACCACACTTAACAAAGTACAGAACTCTATTAACTTGGTAAATGCGTATCTTGACTGCACCAATACGTCAAGACTCTCTTGTCTAGCCCCAACCAGACAAGTCCAAAATAGTCACAAGATATAGGCAAAGTTTTCCCTACAGAGAACGTTACAGTATGACACGAATATAAAGAGTAAAGGGTTTAGAAATGCTCAGTTCATGTCCGTGTAGTCGTTTCTGTCAATCAGCATGTTGTCAGCTCCAATCTGACGCAAACGTTGTCTCGATCCGTCTCCTTGATCTCAAATAGCACACTGGTCTGTGCGTATAGCAATCGCAGTTCAAAACTATTGATAATCGGGCTGTGCGCACAGTAAATCACTTAAACATTTAATCCATGTCAGCCTTCGCTTTTCTTTTTCGATTTCATGCAAATTTCTTCCCACGTCAGCACTCTCCGACAACAAATCGTTTGTTTTCGCATTAGGGCATGTAGGCGGAAGATCTCGTGGATGCGACGGCCTCGTCTTCGACAACAGCGAGGGCGACTCCGGTGGCAGATTGCTTCGACGGCAGCGACTTCTCTGCAATTCCGACTGTCCTCCTTCGACAACGTGAACTCGATGCCAGCAACCCCTCTTTGATGACGGCGCCTTCTCCGATGGATCGACGAATTAATCATACGGCGACGGCCTCCTCTTCGACAACGGGAGCACTACAGCGGCGAACTCCGAGAGCGGGCTTCGATTGCTTCGTTGATCTTCGACGGCGGCTTTGAAGACGGTGATCTTCACGACGATTAAAGGGTACGACGGCGAGAGGATGCATCTTCTCCACGTACGACAGCGGCAGTTCGGAGCTCTCGACTTTGGCGTGCAGGTCGATGGCTTAGGGCAGCCGCGATCTTCGAGTTTGCCTTCTGACTTTCGCAGTGAGAACGGCAGCGGTGACTTTGATTTCTCGACGACGGGCTTCCTTCTTCTCCGACTACTCGATGGCAGCTTCGTCTTTCTCGTGTGCACGTCAGCTGTGAGAGGGTACGACAGCTTTGAGAGTTCTGCAGCGATGTTAGCTCGACTTCGTCTTCAACTTCACTCCGACGGCAGCTTCATCTTGAAGATGGCAGCGAGATGGTGTTTCGATGATGGAGATGCCATAGCCACTTCTTCGAAGATGAGATGGGTGTAAGCTCGATGATACTTGATGTTGATGATGATGAATATTAGGGTTTCGGCAAGTAGAAGTTGATGGAGTTTTAATCCTTGCTGTCAACTTTGAGAGCTTTCCCCTTGGAACATTGTTGCGAGAGTATGTGCTTAAGCTCTTGTATGTTTGATACGGCAATAGGCTAGGGTTTTATTCTTTGGTTGGCCACATAGCTTTTGGAAACAATTTGCTTGGTCGAGAGCTTTTTGGAAAATGTTATGTGTGGGTGCAAGTTTTTTTTTGATGCTAGGGTTTTCAGCCGCACACCTTAAGCTCATCTATTGAGGGGGTTTAAATAAGGTGTGCTAGGGTTTCAAGTGGCATATGATGATGCTAGTTGAGAATCCCTTGAATCAAGGAATTGAGATTTGAATAGGGTTTCAATAGAAATATTAGATTGCCTCATTCCTCAAATAGATATGAACAAATCAAGTAGATTCTCTTCATCTTATCTTATATTGGACCAAGTCCAATTGCTTTGTAGACAATACTTCCTCTCTCCCAATATGCTATATGAATAGCAATTTCGCCAACGCTTAGTACTACGATTTTGCCATTCCTGAAACACAATTAGCACACACGTTAAATAGTTCGCACACGTTTGTCATCATCAAACTAGAGTTCCTAGATCGTTGCATCCAACATATCATTCAAACAACTTCACATATATCATGAATAACACTGAGCATGCATATATAACACAAGAGACAATCATTAGTATACTAAGGGTAGCCCACTCATAAATGAGTGGTACGCAGGGGTTAACACACACGGGTCCACTCACTCTACCTATAGACATGCACCACGATGACATCACAATAATACTAATGGGCCCACCATGCTAAAATAAGATTGACATAGGCAGCGTCAATCACTAGTATGGTGACTAAGCAATGGTAAGGGAACCGAAATCAAATAGCGTAATGAAACAAGATCGGGATGAACGGGTTCAGATGAGGCATGGATAAGGAGATAGCTTGGTTAGGTGAAACAGAGATATAATTGTGAATATTCAAGTAAGGGAAGGAAAGATATAATAACATCCTTAAAAAATACAGGAGAATTGCGTGTAGATGATATAAGTTAAAATACGAAGTAGGGATTAGACGAAATAATTTGTATAGAGATGAAGTGACTGTTCTGCAATTGGAACTAGATTTGTACTAAGAACTTTGGAGTAGGAAAAAACGGAGATATAAAAACGGACATTCTTGAAAAGTTGGAGTTCTCTTTCGCATAGAAAATATTTAGAGGTCGGTACAATAAGTTGTTTAAAATACGTTTGAGTAATATATATATTGTAAGAGAAGAAATGATATATTGGATTATCGAAAAATCATTATATGAAGGAAGTAAGATATTCTATGAGAAAGAAAGATATAGGTTAGAAAATATTATAAGGTAGTAGTTTAAAGATTTCGGCGAAAAAGTTTCGAATTCAAAGAATGAGTTTAAGTCAACTGAAAGGTAGGAAGTCTAAGCTCATGCTAAATGTTTTCAAAAACTTTAAACTGTGAGAGGAATTTAAAATTAATATTATTGAAAATACTTTTCGAAGGATCAGGATGGTAATGGGGAAGATTCAACGTTTAACGATGAAGGACATGAAGGAATCCCGTGAAACGAAAACAAGGAAGTGAATCAAATATGTACATAAGGCTAGGAAATAACTTAGTGAATCTGCTACGATGGGATTCTATGGTCATTAGCTCAAAGTGTAATGATTAGAAAATGATAGAAATCAGGGGTTCTAATTACTGGGCCGACTAAAGATTAGGAGAAACTTAGCACTAAGACTTTCTAATGAACTAGACTGTAATAGAGATCTCAGGGAAAGAGAGGATCAAGATTACGTTCTGCTGAGCCTGAAATCGGATGGACCAAGCGAACGACTAAAGGAAAAACTCTAGAAGTCTAATATGGTTAGGGCTGGGTGAGAGGCTACTAAGGTATCCTAAGTTAAGTACGACTAAATATTAATGAAGGTGCCTGATTATCAAACTTGGACGTCTATCTAAGTCTTCCTACCATCTAAGACAAGGAAAACGTTTACATTAGACTCAAATTTTATGACTCGAATGTTTCGAATGTTTCAATGGATGTTATTATTATTATCGTTGTTTCGATATTTCGAGGTACAACGACCTGCATGGGCCACCACAAAAACCTGTCACGCCCCGCTTCCCAAGTATGGAAGGCGAGACGCCAAGAGGTCCGCTCAGACTTGAAGCTGTGAAGCTACAGTCTAATAAGTGTCTGTGTGTTCATCCATTCGCAGATTCTTGCATTGCAATGAAACAACAACAATAATAATAGATATGAACGCAGGCAATAAAATAACCAACATTCAAAACTTCCATTTCATTATTCAAAAACATTCAGAGATATAGTCATAAAAGAAAGTACATAGTATGAAATGAAAGGCCCCAAGCATGGCCGAAACTACAACATAGATAAGATGCTAGCACCGAACAACCTAACAGCAGCTACTAGAAAAAACAAATACCAACTAAGAAAATAGCCTCCAGCTGAGACTAGGATAGATCTCTGGTATCATCAAACTGAACGTCAGCAACATGTCGTCCTCAGCAACTAACTCAGGTTCAAAACCTAACATGCGACACCCAAAGAGAAAAGGGCGCATGTCAGCAAAAGTCTCAATAAGGTAAAAGGGAGAGACTTTTGTGTAAGGAACATAAGGTTAAAATGAATGCAATAGCAGTTTAAAATGATGATGACATGGCATGATATTTTAATGAGTGCAGCAGTTTAAACATGAACATGATATTTTGCAATGCATGACACGTCGTAGCGAGAGCTACTAAACAATATTCACAATTTCATGATTTTCACAAAAAACATGCATTCACGATGCGCACAGGGTTACACCTTTCAGCTGAAGTTTCTATACGGGCACACTTCTGCGCTGAGTGATCGCTTAACCCTACCCTTCCATGTGTGTCCATCGTCTGGATCACGAGCCAGGAAGTGTTTATGGCTTAGGGTTGACCTAGCCTCATTCATGATGTAGGAGTTAGAATCCTACTCGCCGCAGCTTACATTTCAATAGTAGCGTGTGCTACACATTCATTTCAAGACATTCAATGCATGATATGGCAATCGATATGCAATATGATAGTATGATAGCAGATATTGAATTGCGTACAGTTATATCAAAATAAACGTGACATGTGATATGCATGAAAT
Organism: Scilla litardierei; assembly: GCA_030789695.1. Taxonomy (NCBI): domain Eukaryota; kingdom Viridiplantae; phylum Streptophyta; class Magnoliopsida; order Asparagales; family Asparagaceae; genus Scilla; species Scilla litardierei. The sequence goes on along the minus strand of JAULAV010001634.1, from coordinate 2,475 downwards.
AACATGGCAAGGGTGTCGGATTTAGCTTCGTTGTCAAGCTAGATCAAGTATGGTGTCGGATCTAGCTTCATTGTCAAGCTAGATCTAGTACGGGCATCTAGGCGACTATCATTTCACTGCCTAGTCTCTTTTACACAAATTCACAAAATAGCCTAAACATGGATTACAACAACAACCGAGCAAGTTTCACTTGCCTGAAAAATGTCCGTAATCCTCAGTTCAACAATCCAGAATCTCCCTATGTGCTCAATCACCACCAATCTACAGTCCCGTATTCAATTATCTTAAATTAGTGATTTAACCCAGCAATAAAATTAACGATTTTTATCTTGTTTAAACATGCAGTGTTTGGGTTCCTACGGATCGAGATATACCTCAACATGACGCGAGAGCTACATTGACGTCAGGTAGCGACGTCAGGGGTTGGATCCGGTAGCGAGCAGGGTACGGCGTCGGCTAGCGTGAAGGTGGCCGCGGATCAGCGACAAGGAGGAAGATGGCCGCGGGAGGAGTTGTTGGCCCAGGGTGGCACAGCAACGGCAGCGGCTAAGGGGAGAGGGCTTGTTTTTGGGCAAGGAGGAGTGCGTCAATGGACAGTTTTTGTGGAGAATGGCAGTATTTTTGTGGGGTTCAGCTGTTTTGGATGAAGGTGGCAGGATTGGAGAGAGAGTGTGAGAGGGTAGGGTAGAATTAGGGTGCAAATAGCTAGGGAATATAACATGTGATACGTAGGATTCCTATGATTAGTTTTAATTAGATTTAATTAGGGATTGAATTCTGAATTAGCTAGGGCTAATTATAGATTAAAAGTGATTAGAGTGAAGGTTCGGTCTAACGGTGTCTGATAAATACAAGAAAAATATCGGTACGACCGTGTCGATGAGAGGGTCGAGACTAAGATGGTCGGTCATGAGCTAGGGTAACGGAAAACGAAACTAAAAATAAAAAGGTCAACGTCGAAGTCTAAAAGTTACGACACCCCTTCAAACAAAGTTGTTTTATGGAAGAATGAGCCGTGAAATGACGTTCACGAAAAATTCCATAAATAAGTACTCTCTCATAGGGTCACAACGACTTATAACTTCGCGCGTTCGGGATACAAGAAGAGGTCACTAAAATACGTGAACGAACAAGAAGGTACGCGCACGAAAAATACACGATCGAAAAGCGATCGTGATATCCTACCCACCTTAGAGCAAAGTCCATCCTCGGACTTTCTAACTAAAAAATATATATCTAGCCATTCTAGTAACTACTCCAATCATGTTACGCTATAATTCAAACCATGTATAGTTACTACAAGTGCTTATATATACACAAGGTAGTCAAACATTAATACTACAAACATGTATATATATGCACATTCTATACTTATACCTATCATAGACAGTCAAATTCATAAACGTACTTCAATCATTCATATAGTCACGTAGATCCCTTATATAACTATCACTCACTTATCACTTAACCATGGTACTGATACATACATAAAAAATAGATCACACTAGCAAATACATTCATAGCACTTCACGTATAGATAACTACCTATGAACAAAACAATATGGATATATTACTCCCTATATCTCCTAGTGTATATTCAACACCAAACATATCAACACATGTAATCACACCATACAATATTAAATCATGTTTGATATATCTAATATACATTCACCCCTAATATAAATACACACATATATAGTTAATCACGCAGATACTTCATCATATATATCCATATCACATACAATCCTATAACTATATTCAAGACACAACACACATACTATAGTCGCAAACACTTATATCTAAGCACATACTTACGCGTGCATGGTGCACACCCACACACGCTAATATACTCTTCATACATGCTACTCATACCACTATATACTTAGCACATTCTACACACCTAGTTAGCTAGCACATATACATTTAAACATGTAAGTCCTTCGTAAAGAACTATACTACGAATCCAACACCTATATCTATATAATGGTATAGCCACCCACAACCATGTGCGTAACGTAATCAAGCACAACCAAACCAATCACTACACACATCATCCATTACTATGTTCACAGCACTAAACACAAACCCCAGACAAATAGAACAAAATTAAATAAAAAATCATAGCATTTAATAAATCAATCGTTACCTTCCAGAAAATACAGAAAATATCTCTGATGAAAGAAAAATCCGCAAAAAATTTCCGTTGGAACCGGGAAACATGCATCTTCTAGTGAAAAATAAGAGAAGACAAATGTAGGCTACAAAATCATATCATTTAATAAAAAGATCTATATCTACAATAAAATGTAGAAAATAGATTCAAGTTCAGAAAGATCCGCAAAAATTTCCGTTTGAACAGGGAGATCGCCATCATCAAATGAAAAATAAGAAAAGACAAAATTGGGCTAGAAAAATCATGACATTTAATAAAAATATACATATCTTATAAAAAATGTTGAAAATAGTCCCGAG
>JAULAV010001633.1:0-23315 GCA_030789695.1 Scilla litardierei | reverse complement strand
GCAGAGAGTTTGAGCTGCAGAGCGATTCAAATCGAAGAGTGGCGACGTGGAGAAATGAGATCCGTTCGATCACGCGATCGGACGGTGGAGAATCAATCTGAGCTGGGTTTGAATTCAAACCGAAGAAGGCAAAAGAGAAGTCGGATCTGCCACGTGTCGATCCCATATTCAATCATGCCTTGATCCGACGGATACGAGTTGATCCGACTTTTGGGTTTGGGTTTAAGAGCGTATGGGTGCGGTTTTAGACCCGTTAACACGACTGAAATCCACAATGCTTGTATTTAAGGTATTCTTAAGGTTTTTGCTCCGGATTCTGGCGTATTGGGGCTTTAGGAGCCGTATTTCGCCATGAAATTTGGAGGCCCTGGGGACAGAGGCTAGTTCTATCAGCTGAAGGAGATTTGGGGCTATTTGGAGAGAATTGGTGACATTTTTCCTATCTTTAGTCTTGTATTTTGCGTATTTGGCTTAGAATTGAAGTATTATTCATGTATTTTGAGGTTTTAATGATGTATTTGTCTATGAATATTGAATATATTCTCTCCATGCGTGGTTAATTTTCATATGTGTTGGTGTTGATGCAGTTACGGTGTCGTAATAATTGATTTTGATATCTTTTTGCCCTATTTGCATCGTATAATCACGTATTTCGTCGATTTCTTCATATATGTTGTTTGAGGATGTTATACGGAGACGTGGGCATGCTTGAATTGAATATGATCTTTGCGGACTTATCCGTGATGCGACCCGAGAGGGAATTTGTGTTTATTTTCCTTATGAAATTGACGTTATACGTGATTAATTCTTTGGCACATTTTTATCGCCATATTCTCCGACGTTCTCGTGCCCTAACCGGACGAAACGTTGAGTTATATAAAAGGTATTAATAATCATTGATTGCACACACCCTAACGAAATCACTACCAATACATACTCTCCATATTAGTACCCCATATCGAATTCACCGTAATTAATCTTAAACTCGTGATACCATATCTTTAGGTAGTTGGTTATTACCGTATTATTACTCTTTATAAACTGAAGTTTGTGGTTTTGCAGGTCAGTTGTCCCGTGGATACGATACCTGGACTCACCAGGATTATTACTTGTTCGATCTCCTATGCTTGGGAGTAGCGCTCACACATTTTGAGACGAGTCAATTTTTGGCGTCGTTGTCGGGGACAACAGTACTTGCAAGCGACAATATCAGTTCGTATGGAGGAACATTCGGTGAGATCCTTCCATCTTATAGTTTAGGATTTTTATTAGTTTTTTGTTTTGTTTTTCTCTTTATTAAAAAAATTCAAAAAAATGGAGTATATGAAATTCTATCGCACAAACAATTTGTATGATGCAGAGTACGATATTGTACACAAACATAGGATGGAGAAGCTTAAGATCGTTAATTTTAATCAGACTGATTGTGAAACTTTCTTTTAGGCATGGTGGAGGTTCACAGACATAGTATCGAGCTATCCGCAGCATGGGTACACAAAGAAAGAGCTTATGGAGTTCTTCTTATTCGGACTATGACCACAGCTGCAGGAATTTTTGGGAGTCATAACGCCGGCAGAGGCGTGGAAATACATGGAGTCCTTACAAGAGACCGATCAGATCATTAATGAGACTTCAGAGCTTGATTCATACGGAGCCTTCCTACCTTGATCAAGGAGAGAAAAGCGTAGACGTACCAATGCAACGCTTGAAAGAGGAAGTTTATTCGCTCATTCAGACACATGAGGCTACAACCCATCAATTCCAAGAAAATTTCCTTGCTCGAAGTCGGCAAATTCAGCAATCCATTGAAAATATTACTTTAATTGCCACTTGCTTAGAAGAAAATAATCCTTTTGAAATTCAATTTCAAGAATCTAATATGAGTTCATCTTCTGTTGCAGGTATATCGAGCGATCCGTGTCACGATGAAAGCACTAATCAGAACATTAACATGGCAGGAAGTGTGTGCAAAGTAGAGAACGAGCGAGCAATTTTGGATGAACATGAGGAGGAGACGACTTGGGACATTGGTTTAAAGAGTATCGCTATGGAGCCCGAACCACTCTTTCCCCCAGTTTTTTCCCAAAATCATTCATTCCTTTCTCCTATGATTGAGCATCATACCGAGAGTAGTGCACATTTTTCAGGGAGTAGTCACCAACATGCTTTATTTTATTTTACTTATTTTGATGACAACATTTGGAATATTTTTATTGAAAGGAATTTTAGACTAAATTGGACTAACATAACTCCTCTCTTGCTGGACATACATAATCACTTTATAGACATGCTTGGAGTTGTGTTGCTGGGGTCCTATTTAGCTAATGGAGGAAGAATAACCGCCGAGGAGCGCAAGGAGCAAATTGAACAACTTCATCCATCATTAAAGATTCGGGATCAGCCATTTGACCACGGTGTGTTCTTTCCATTAGCGTAGATTTTTATATGCTCTCTAGGATACTTTCTTTTGAATAATCTTGTACCCTTTTCGACATTGAGGACAATGTCCATCTTTAGTTGGGGGAATGTATGAGACCTTAGGATTTTTTTAAAAAAAAACAAGGCGACCGAAAAGAATAAATCACCATTCTCATCATTTTAAAGCTCCTTCACATACCACAAATGCGGATGAGTATGCATTGATTGAGTTCTAAAAATCGTTTATGGCTTGAATTAATTATTTTTCCTTCATGGAATTACTTGTTAATATGCTATTCATGAAAACTTTCAATTTCCATGATTAATATCTCGAAATAGTTTGAATTTATTTCATGCATGCCACGGTGATGAAAAAGCTTAAGTATACACGATTTATTAGAATAGTCCTCAAGTTGAAGAGAAACTTGGCATTTGTTACTAATGTTTATATTCATATTTATGGGTATTGAGTTGCTTATGAAAAAAATGCAAAAAGAAAGAAAGAAAAAAGAAAAAAATGCATCGTTCCCTTGAGTTCATTGATTAGACGGGTCTTCGTGCCTCAGGAAGGATTGGAGATTCGTGTCGAAAGATGGATGAATGGGGAGTGCATTCAAAAAAAAGAAGAAAATAAAATAAAACTTAGATGATTCGAGTATTAAGTTCGAGGGGCTCTTCTAAGCCTAATGTCCGAAGGTCGTCTGGCCTAGGAATCATTAACTAAAAGCTCGCTACATGAATCATTCTAAGTCGTCAAAAGAAAAGAAAAAAAGCGAAAGAAATGAAGAATAAACTAAGCAACTTCAATACCCATGATTTAAATGATCGTTTTGAGATTCGAATTCCTTGGAAATAAGAAAGCTAGAATATAACGAAGCGTTATACTTTCGCTTGCGTAAAACGATGCTTGCATGTTCTTTATTCAAATTAAATTAGAAAAAATATCATGTGATTGATCTTGTTCATGGATTGTGTATATTGATGGTCTAAATCATATTGGAAACCGTATTATTGAGCCATGCCATAAGTGATTGATAGAATTTATAATTTTATTAATCATCCAATCTAATCGCTCTTTTTACTGGGGACTAGCAAATCGCTAGTTAGGGGTGTGATTCGGGTTGAATATTACATATTTAACACCTCATTTAGCCCTATTTTGTGCTTATATGATACTTAATTGGTCTCTAATACGTTCGTATTTTGTATATCGTCATTTATTAGAGAAATCACTTGATTTAAGCACAAAACAGTAATAAACTGAGTATTTCTGCGTTCTTTGTATTTTCATGGCTAGATCTCGATCTCACGATTCCAACGACTATTTATTTGTATTTTTCTGAGATCTGTGCTAATTACTGTAAATTTTTGAATGCAGAGTACCAATTTAATGAAGAAATACGCTCAAAATACGAGAATACGGTCGCGGCCCAATCAGATGGTGACACATGGCATTCATCCGTGCATGCCTGCTCAATCGAACAGCGCAGTGGAGACGGCGACACGGCATTTTTGTGGCTGCAAGATCTGCATCCAAGGGCCTAGATCGGCGCTTGATAGTGAATTGGAAATGGGGTGACTCTGCACAATCTTGGCCACTGATCTCAGATCCAATGACGTTGATCGAAGCCGCACAGAATCAACTTGCGGACGACGTGGCCATCTCACGACCGATCGATCGAAATCCTACGGCCACATGCATCCCCGCATTTTGAAATGAGAAGGAACGATAACGGGCGATGTGGCGTCTTGAGAGCCGCTGATTTCTCATCCAACGGCAAAGAGCGTTCGAGCTGTAGAGAGATTCAAATCGAAGAGGGCGACGTGTGGAAATGAGATCCGTTCGATCATGCGATCGGACGGTGGTGAATCAATCTGAGCTGGGTTCGGATTCAAACCGAAGCAGGTGAAAGAGAAGTCAGATCTGCCACGTGTCGATCCCCTATTCAATCACGCCTTGATTCGACGGATACGAGTTGATCAAACTTTTGGGTTTGGGTTTAAGAGCGTATGGGTGCGGTTTTAGACCCGTTAACACGACTTAAACCTGCATTGCTTGTATTTAAGGTATTCCTAGGGGTTTTGCTCAGGATTCTGGCGTATTGGGGGCTCTAGGAGCTGTACTTCGCCATGAAATTTGGAGGCCCTGGGGACAGAGGTTAGTTCTATCATCTGAAGGAGATTTGGGGCTATTTGGAGAGAATTTGTGACATTTTTCCTATCTTTAGGCTTGTATTTTGCGTATTTGGCTTAGAATTGAAGTATTATTCACGTATTTTGAGGTGTTAATGATGTATTTGTCTATGAATACTGAATATATTCTCTCCATGCATGGTTAATCTTCATATGTGTTGATGTTGATGTAGTTAGAGTGTCGTAATAATTGATTTTGGTATCTTTTCGCCCTATTTGCATCATATAATCACGTATTTCGTCGATTTCTACATATATGTTGTTTGAGTATGTTATACGGAGACGTGGTCATGCTTGAATTGAATATGATCTTTGCGGACTTATTCGTGATACGACTCGAGAGGGCATTTAAGTTTATTTTCCTTATGAAATTGACGTTATACGTGATTAACTCTTTGGCACATTTTTATGCGCTTTATCGTCATATTCTCTGACGTTCTCGTGCCCTAACCAGACGAAACGCTGAGTTATCGAAAAGGTATTAATAATCATTGATTGCACACACCCTAACAAAATCACTACCAACACATACTCTCCATATTAGTACCCCATATCGAATTCACCGTAATTATCGTAGGATTTTCTTTTATTATCTTAAACTCGTGATACCATATCTTTAGGTGGTTGGTTATTACCGTATTATTACTCTTTATAAACTGAAGTTCGTGGTTTTGCAGGTCAGTTGTCCCGTGGATACGATACCTGGACTCACCAGGATTATTACTTGTTCGATCTCCTACGCTTGGGAGTAGCGCTCACACATTTTGAGACGAGTCAGTGGCGGCCACAATGAGGGAGAGGTGAGTGACTGGCATTGCCAAGTCACGATGCTGATTAGTATGGTTGAGGTGAGGTAATAGAGGCTAAGAGTAGTAGTCGTATTAACCTGGCATTAGGGGGTTGGGCTTGGTATCAGTAGTTGTTGACGTAGCGTTATGCTTCGTACAACTGACTTGACTAATATCATACCCAACAAGCCCAGCTCTGATTTGTATCCTAGTGTAGTATTTAACCAATATATCTTACTTAATGCATGCACGGCTATCTAACTTTGATCTAGTTTTTGTTGTATTCTAGATTTGTTGATTACTTTGTTGGATCAGCATAGCACTACATAGAACATCAGTGTTACGACCGACAGATAGTCACTCTTTGAGTATGATTTAGTTTATATGTCCATGGACTTCAAGTATGATACCATTCTACAACTTAATTATATCCAAACCTTGATGTGTTTGGATTAATATATATATATATATATATATATATATATATATATATATATATATATATATATATATATATATATATATATATATATGACATTATCTATCTTTACTCACCCCCCTCTCCTCCCCCACACACACATATATATCATATATATGATATACATATATATATCTCTCTCTCACCTATAACCATATAGCATATCACCTATTACACTTTGTGTTTGGGTCTGCGTATATTGTAGAGGAATGTGCCCTCAGATCATTTGTATTTTGATGCAAATGATAATTTAAGAGTAAATAGGGACTAAGTTACATATGATGTAAAAGAGATTAAATGTGTCTTAAATTGTTTAAGACCATATTTAATTAAAGGACAATTTTTGCAAATAGGCCAAATTAATAAATTAATTAGGAAAATCGACCTAATTTATTTTTAATTAGCAAAACCGACCTCTTTTGGTTTTGGGAGCCAAAAGAGGTCGGGCTGGGGCTGGGGCACGTGTGTGGCCTCGGCCGCACCTTCAGAGTGCGGCCGAGAGCCGCACCTTCAGAGTGCGGCCCTTGGCCGCACCTGACAGCTGCGGCCAAGGCCACACAATTACAGAGCCGAATTGCAGCAGCTGCTGCTGCTTGCTCCTCTATGTTTGCAAATACAAATAGCTGCTGCTGCTCTTCTCCATTTCAGCAGCTGCTTCTCATACTCTCCCGATAATTCAACCCTAATTCACTCCAGCATATGCATATAAAAATCAAAACGTGTCCCAAATTATTCTCACACTAATACTTCTCACAGCCATAGCGTATCACAAATAGTATATCACAACACATCACTTGGATATCCAAACGGTCATATAAATCAAAACACACATCACATAGAATTCAAGCTCAAGTAACACATAAATCAAACAACAATGAATTCATCAACCATAGTAGTTTAAATTTCAAAATACATATCATGTCGAATTCAATAAACTTACAAAAAAACATGGCCCTAACACATCAATCATGGCCCTAACACAACAGTATCAGTAGAGTAACATCCATCATTACATCATGTGCGGGATCTGCCACGGCCTTGAGATGAAGACGGGCCGCGGCCTTGTGATGAAGACGGGCCGCGGCCTTGTGATGAAGACGCGCCGCGGCCTTGTGATGAAGACGCGCCGCGGCCTTGAGATGAAGACGCGACGCGGCCTTGTGATGAAAACCCGCCCCGAACTTGAGATGAATACCTACAAGATAAGCATAAATTAGAACAACATATGTATATACACAAGAAATATATGAATTGAAGAATCAACATACGCATGTGTTGGAGTATTTCGGCAGCGTGATTTGTAGTGCCCGAGTTGGTGGCAATTGCCACATCTATTCTGTCGGCTTCCTTCGCGCGGAATATCCATTGCCCCCCGAATACGTGTAGATGTAGGCCGACCTGGAGGTCTTCTTTTGTCGGGTGGAAGTAATTTGGGACCATCCCAAGCCTTCCAATACCGTGCATCGGGTATGGGGTGAAATAAAGGTTCATATGCAAGGCGATATCTGCTAACCTTATACCATGGCGAACAAAATGGCATATATGCTATATTGGCACCATATTCTTGTCTGGAAGTTGCGGCGATAACATGGGCACATGGGATGTGTTGAAGCGAAGGAATATTGCAACTACATCTGCATTTCTCGTCATGCAACTTAACAGTATAACAGAGACCATCATTGTCAGTCACCTGTCACTCACAATCACTAAACCTTGTGAGCATAAACGTTCGGGCTGCTTCCCTCCGTGCCGCAATAATGTCCATTGTTGTGGGCATAAAATCTGTCGTCCACCCTTGCCCACTTAGTCTTCGACTGAAGAAATATCTATTTAACCTGCAAAATGTTCTTGCAATCAACGCTTGTATCGGTAGAGCCCTAGCACCTTTGAGCACCCCATTAAAGCTCTCAGAACAATTTGTTGTCATGATGCAATAACATTTCCCACGATCGGCATGCATCGCCCACATGCTTTCTTCTCCATGTAAATCTGCAGATATCCACGCATCTGCTTCAATAGACTCGTCTTTAATTTTGGCACGATAGGCATTGTATGTCAGCAAGTCTGATGCAATGCCAGCCATCCAGAAGTTTCCCTCCAAGGAACGTGTTCGGAATCCTTTCGCCTTGTAATTTGCAATAATATGCCGCAGACAATACCTATGGTGATAATGTGCTGGCCATCCATCTTCTAGTGCTCGAGGAATTCCTTTCATTCTATCTGAAATGAAGGTTATCGTTCGTCCATGCGCACTTGGTATGTATTCATATATACATGCGAAAAACCACTTCCAGTTTTCTTGGTTCTCCGCTGACACAACCGCAAATGCCAAGGGAAACAGCCCACCATTACCATCCACACAGGTGGCCACAAGTAAACACCCACCATATTTCCCATACAAATGGGTACCATCAATACTTAGAATCGGCCGACAATGTTTGAAACCCTTGATTGAAGTGCCAAATGCCCAGAAGACACCCGAAAATTTGTGCTACTCCTTCACTTATAGTGTCATAAGTGATCTTGTATACGGTGCCTGGATTAGTCTCTGAAATGGCCTCTAAATACCGAGGTAGCCGATTATATGACTCCTCCCAATCTCCAAAAATCCTTTCTAATGCCTTCGATCTTGCCATCCATGCTTTGTAATATGAAATTCGGATCCGTAACAGGGCGGTTATGGCCTCTTGGATTTCTGCCGGTGTCAAATCTAACTTTGTCTTCACCATTGGCATAATCATATTACAAATGAAAGATGCTGTGGCTTTTTGATGATCTGTATTTAGGGTTGGATTATTGCAAGTATGTTCCTCCACAACCCTTGAGAGCTTGAACTTCCCAATGCTACTCTTCCGCACTGCTGCATGGATACGCCACGGACAATTCCTACTAGCCTCATCTTGCGTTGCCGGATTGACCGCAGCATTTAGGGCGCATATCACGTTATAACTTGTCTTGTTTGTCTTGATTGGCCTAAATGAAACATTATGCTTAATGCTCCACTCCGTTATTGCTTTAATCAAGGCGGCCTTTGTATCATAAATATCGCCGACATTGAACACCCCCCTATCGTTTTGAGGTCTAGGCGCTTCCACTCTCCTTTCAAGTGTATTACTCATAACTGTTGCATTTAGCCATTCTTTGTGGGGTATCCTGTCCAAGTAGTCTCTCCATCAATGCACCCCAGCTGCCATCTCGTATTTCACACTGATATATTGGTTCTCCATCAATCGGTAGGCCTGTGATGACTGCCACGTCCTGTAACGTGATTGTCATCTCTCCCTGACGCATGTGAAATGTATTTGTCTCTGACCTCCATCTTTCAACCAAAGCAGTCAGCAATGCGTGGTCCAACCGTACCCAACGCAAGCGCGTACATAGGTGTAATCTGGACGCTTCAATATATGGTCGCGCGCGCTGATCTAATCTCCACTTTGTATGTTTCTGTCCATGATCGACAATTACTATCAATGCCTGCAAACATATAATTCACACCTTAATTATTTTCCTTTCAATAATAATTACGTACTTTGCATATTAATTCTTTCTATTTACCTGCCCTTGCACTACATCGGCAGAACGATGACGTGCTTGATCATACAAGACCGCATTAGTAATAGGTCCTGCCTCCTCCATTTTATAAAAAACCTATAAAATTTCCCCAAATATAGATTTATCTCAAAAACCCTAAAATTCAATCTATATTGAACAAAAATCACAAAAACAGTCAATAACATAACATAGAGAGTAGAATTAACCTGAAACAAAGCAGAATAACCACCCAAAAAAAATTCAAACGCCGTACTTTCAAGGAGCGGCCGCGAGTTGAAGGAGAAGACGTCTGCAGCAGCCCGCAAGATCGCGGGCTGCTGTGAGGTTTTGTGGCCTTGGCCGCAGCTGTCAGGTGCGGCCAAGGGCCGCACTTTGAAGATGCGGCCCATGGCCGCACTCTGAAGGTGCGGCTCTCGGTCGCACTCTGAAGGTGCGGCCGAGGCCACACACGTGCCCCAGCCCCAGCCCGACCTCTTTTGGCTCCCAAAACCAAAAGAGGTCGGTTTTGCTAATTAAAAATAAATTAGGTCGATTTTCCTAATTAATTTATTAATTTGGCCTATTTGCAAAAATTGTCCTTAATTAAATAAACGCAAGGAAAAGTTCACCTGCATGACGGGATCGTCCCGCTCTAGACACTGGTTCAAACCGCGTTAAAAACGGAGTCCAAACGAGTCCAATAAATCTATTTAAAGTGTTTAAATAGAAGCCCAAAGAAAGAAAGCCCATGCTTTAATATTTAAAGCAGATTTTTTTTAAGCAAAAAAAAATGGGTGGCTATTTTTTTGGCCTGGCCAAAAGGCCAGGCCGTTAATTCATGCTGGCGTCTTGGGCGCCAGCTGTGACCAACAAAAGAGAAACAGGGGCTCCAGGTGGCGCCCCTTGATTGGGCCCGCAGGGCGCGTGCATGGCACGCGCCCGCAGGCACGTGCCAGGCACGCGCCCCTCGGGCTCTGCACGTGCAACAACTGCGTGGGGCCCTGTGTGGGCCCCACACCTAGGGTTACGAACCCTAGGTGCGTTTACTCTTTGACGTCTGTCTGTATTTGCGAAATACAATGTTTGGGCTGATCTTTGGACACTCAATTGGAGGGTCAAACGAACTCCGATTGACGAACGGTTTTTTCCTATGCGTTCACCGTTGAACGCTTGTCGTATTGATAGGTTGTATCAATCTTGAAGCTCAACGGTGAGTGAGTTAAAATTCACGGAAGTTTGCACTTTGTGAAGTGCAAACTAACTTGATTTAATTGACTCTAATTTTATCCCACATCGGAAATTGAGTAGAGGGGAGGGGTCAGCCGCCTATATAAATAGGGGGTCTGCCCCCTTCCTCTAAACTCGTCCTAAGCTCTAGATCTGAGCGGCTCTCGTAAATATTGGAGCACGCTCGGATCTAAGCTAAATTAATATTCTCCTCTCCCTATAAATTTCTGCCTTGCTCCTGAGGGCTCTAGCAAAACCGCAAAGGAGTTCGGATTCAGATCCGAAATCTAGGCGGAGGTTTCACTCGTGTGAAACTTTCTTCGGCGGTGGGTGGCTCGGCGACACGGGGATTGATCGCCTCGGGATGCGGAGCGGTTCTAGGAGCGGTGCGGGGAGCGGTTCAAGGAGCGGCTCGGCGTGAGACGGGAGCAGCTCGGAAGACGGCGCGGAACATCTCGCCTGCCCCAGGGCTGAGATTCCGGGTATGTGTTTAAGTTTTCATTTAATTATTCGCAGTAGTTAGATCCCTCTTGGGGTGGTCAGATCCACCCCAAGTTGGCAGAGTTCCTGGCTAATATGGTCTGGTTCCTTAGGGTTGCATGTTAATTAGATTAACATAAAAAATTTTCGATGCATTTCTGTCTATGTTCCGTCCGACTTAGGACGGGACTAGAGTTTTTGTGCCCTAAGGGTCCCAGAAAACCCTTCATTGGTATCAGAGCCAGGTCTGTATGCTGATCTAGGACTGCGAATTTATTATTTGAATGCTTTTACAGAAAAATGTTTTTCTTTAAATTTATGCGATAAATTTAAATTTTTTTTTGTTTAAAAAATTTATATGATAAATTTTAAACTTGAAAGTTTTAAAATGGAATTTTTAAATTTATGTGATAAATTTTAAAATTGTTTTAAAGCTTTAAAACTTTATGCGATAAGTTTAAAATGTTGTTTAAAATTTTATGTGATAAATTTTAAACATGGAATTTTTTAAATGATGTTTTAAATTTATAAGATATTTTTAAAAACTGATTTTAAAAGTTTAAAATTTTTATGCGATAAATATTTTAAAGAAGCATGCAAATGTTATGATTTTTAAACAAGCTTTTGCTTTATGAGATAAAATAAAATGTTTTAAAAATCGTATTTTTAAATTTAAATGTTAAATTTAAGTATGTATGCTAAAATTGTTTATGCGATAAACTTTAGTCTATTTAATTTTTAAATAGTTGTACACTTTTTATGCGATAAAATTAGTGTAAATGTTTAATGGATATGTCTTCTTGTCCCTTATTTGATAACACAAGACAACCCTTTAGGTTAGCCATTAAAAATGATTAAAATTTATTTACTTGAATTTTAATGACATGCTATGTTTTAATAAAAAATTAACAACCCTTTAAGACCTAATTCCTGATTAGGGTAGTCCTTTTAATGATTTCTTAATTCTAATTGTTATTATTAATTCTCATTAAAGGACTTCGCTTTTAGCGTTGGTTAATAATTTTATTAAAACCCTAATAACGATTAGGATAGCACGTGAACCTTATAGTTGATAAGGACTTAATAAAAGTTATTAAACAAATCCTAAAATTTTGAATTTAAGGATGCAACTAGTTGATAGGATTAATCAGTTGTTAATAAAAGCTGTTTAGTCTATGGCACACATACAAAAATGACAAGCTTCATTCAATGGACCATGATCCAGTCAATGTGCTTGGCTAAGAGTTCTGGGTCAACCCTTGCTAGTACAAGGGGCAGTGATCCTGGCTTAGTCAATTCCCTGGCTGTGTTCCGTTGGAACGCAATGTCGCGAATCATGATTGTATGACACCCTGGACTATATCTAGTCAATGCGTTATAAATCTTATTAAAGATTAATTCGTTTCCCTCCTTGATTTTGGAGCTTGGTAACTCAAAGAAGACAATTATAGTTGTTGAGTCTCCTCAAGCTGTGACTTGTTTTTCTTTAAGGAACAAACTCCAACATACATGTGATGTAGTCTAGACTTGACCCAAATCGATGTGTCGGGTCTCCTCGAGTATCGATATAAGTCAAATCTGGACACGAAATCAAGGGTCTGACTAAACCAGTCATTATGATTTGTTGAGTCTCCTCAAGATCATAAGTGACTGTGGGTAAAAATCGACAGGGAATCACATGTGATGTGATTGACCAAGAGTTAGTCTACCAGTCATGGAACCAATCAACTTGTTGAGTCTCCTCAAGGTTGTGAGGTTCGGGATGATTGGATCCCTCTTTCACTAATTTTTAAATTCGATTAAATCGTTCGTTATTAAGCTTTAAAACGATCGTAAAAATAGTGGGAGGATATAGATAGATGAAAGCCAATCTACCTATATTTAATATTGAACATATGCAAAAACTAGGGCAAGACTATGTTTACCGAATGAATCAAAATATAATATTGGAATAAGTTAACTGGTCAAATAGTTGATTAATTGAATATCAAGTTAAATTCTAATTGATGGAATTAATCTATATTCTCGTTGACATTAAATGACCTTCTAAAGAACAGACTTAAGAAATATGATTTCATTAAGTTCTGAGTCCAACATATAAATTAAAGCTACATGTCACTCTTCTCTATATGAGGCAGCTTGAACATATAGGGTATTCGAAGTATGTTTCTCCATACAACTTGTCGAGCTACCCTCAAGGTTGTATGGACAAACAATTCCGATCCGCAAAGTTCGAGAATTCGATCAAACCGTTTGAGTCGAATACGAGTGCATGAGCGGTGCAAGACTATGTATCCCAACCGGATCTTGAGACAAGCAACTTCTTGAGCTAAACTCGAGATTGCAAAGCTCAAGCGTTTGGATACATAAGATGCTTGCATAGCTATTTATGTTGGGTTAATTAATATCTAAATGTGATTTAGAAAAGGAAGAAGGCACTCCGGGAAAGTCAATTGAGTTTAATAGTTTAATTTATCATTAGTAAAAAGAGGAAATGAAAATGTGACATATTTTGATGTCACGATTTTATAATTATTGTTATACAAAAGACGTCTAACACAATTTGACGAATGTCGTCACCTCGCTTCTGAAGCAATGTTTTGCGTTAGTACCTTATGTATAACGATAAAATATATATTAAATGTTAATATATATATACACAAGATAGTAGCAAACTTGTATGGAAAAATAGACTAGGCCGTATCGAGAGACTAAGCTTCACAAGTCATATAAAGAGGGGTCTGACCTCTCGTATTATAAAGTCTGTGGACACTTGTGAGTCTTATCCTCTTAGATAGAATGGCCGAAACCCATCTGTAAGACAGAGGGAGAATGAGTTGTCGAACTCAGTCTGGTACATACTGATGAACCCGAGTCTAGATTAACCAAATCAAGTTATTCGTATATTTTATTAAGACATGTGTTCTTGATGAAACACAAGTCTGATAAAATAAAGAACGAAATGACTAAAGTATTTAAATTGATTCGATTAGATCGAATGGTCAAATACTTAGCTACATAAAATCTTGCGAAACTAAAAGAAAATGTGATTTTCTCTCAGGTCAAGTCTGTAAACACATCCGCGTGTTAAAAGGTATGAATCACACTTAGTTAGACTTGGTGTGATCCATTGTAAGTGACTCTGAGTTAAGTCCTCCTTCTGGGTTAAGTCTCATATAGTAATGCCTAGGTTTTGATAATGTCCTGTGAGGACATTATCAATAAGATATTCATTAAATCAATCATTAGGAAGTTGTATAATTACTCGAATTTTGTGAGACGAAGAGTCGAGTTAAACATCATAACTGATGATGACTTAGTCAACTTCCGGGATGAAATTCGGAGTAGTAACTTCGATTTATAACTTGATGCAATCAGAATAGGTCCATGTGCGTAAATAAATTTTGGAATTTAGTTTACGTACCCAAGGAAAATGTTTCCTCACTTTCTGCAAGTAAACCTTTAAGTTGAAAGATTGGTGCAGAAAAGAAAGTAGTGAAGTGCAATCATGTTGGTCGAGAACGGTCCTATAAAATGGATTATGTTGAAACCGTCTCGCCAGTAGATGTGCACAGATCTACTCGGACCAAACTCGATGTAAAACGCTTAAGTTGACCATGAAAATTGGAGCATTCACTTATAAGTTCATTTTTCTAAATATGATTTAGACGGACCAACTTATATGAATTAGCCAAATAGTTTTCAAGGTCAGTGGGAGCGTATAAATTACATACGAGGCATCAAAGGGATGGAACATATATTTTGACAAAGTGATCAAAAGAGTTTTGATACTTTATCAGAAATAAATATGAGCCATTTGAAATGACCAGTAACTAATTTAAATGATTATCGTAAGGTACGATGAACTGGATAAGATCCAGGGAAATAAATATTATGGATTCCGACAGACCTAGTGAATTATTTGAATGAGATTCAAATGGTTGGTCTAATATGAACGTAGAAACCCTTAAGTCTATAGTGTAGACAATTTTAGCAGATCCACTGATGAAGGCTCTACCACATGAAGTCGGGAAAACTTATGTGTAAAAATGGTATGAGATACCGAGATAAATGGGCCTGAGTGCAAGTGGGAGATGTTGAGAGATGATACCCTCGAGGCTATCTATCTTCATGTGTGCATAGCACAAACATCTTGTTCGAAATAACAGTAAGCTATTTGGTAATAATTTATCTAAGTTATTTTATAATGTTGTTAACATTAGACATTAACTTAGATAAAGTCCCAAGACTTTATGCAAGGTCAAACAGGTATCGAGATGAGTATCTCGATCATGGAGAAATGTCTGACCGTCTGTAGCATAAGTCTAAAAAGGGTTCGTGGTCGTAGATGTTTCGAGACTAGGATATCGAAACATCGGATAGACCATTGTGTCTTAGTCTGCACTGTATAGCGGTGGCGATGATCTTATGATCGCTTGACTTGGCGAAGTCGTTGACGAGACACAGGTGCTCATTAGAGAATGAGTTCACTGAACGATCCACAAGAGTTATCATATGGTTATCTTGACCAATCTGTCAATGATGACTCTGAGTGATGATAGGCTAGTTGGTCTTTTGACTTGAGGTCATTTTGACGAACCTGTGCGTGAACGGTGCCACTTAGATCAAATGACCTAGCTTCGAGGCAAGCCCTGTCGAAAGGTCTTTGGTTGGGTGACACTTGAAGCGTATGAGGAGAGTAATGACCAAGAGAAGATTCGTCTCTCCCGGTCAATGGGAGTTAGTGTCGTAGGGTTAGTTCGGTCTTTAGTAAAAACTCTGGCCAGAGTATGTTGGAAGAAGTCCAACATTTTTTGACTAAAAGATCGATAGAAACTAACCGTAGTCAAGTTATTGGGGTTGACAGTTTGACCGTACCCTAGACTTGATCTACACGACATAGTTTAGACGAAGAGACTATAACTGCGGAATTCATCACAGAAACAGTCAGGGTGGTCCCGACAATACTCATGTCAATGAGTTAACCACATAATGATGATTCCTGAAGCAGGGACGGTAACCACTGCTCGTGGTCACTGCCGTATAGGGCTTCGAGCCCAACCTATTGTAAGGGTCAGGCTGTAGGGTCTCACACAGAGTGCGATCTTCCTCTAGTAATAGGTAGAAATTAGTTAGGGAGAATAATTTGCATTTGATGCAAGGGATAAAATATTGCAGAAGATGTTTGCAATCATCTCCTGCATTCGGGATACATGATCCTGAGTGCAAGTGGGAGATGCAGAGGAATGTGCCCTCAGATCATTTGTATTTTGATGCAAATGATAATTTAAGCCTAGATAGGGACTAAGTTGCATATGATGTAAAAGAGATTAAATGTGTCTTAAATTGTTTAAGACCATATTTAATTAAATAAACGCAAGGAAAAGTTCACCTGCATGACGGGATCGTCCCGCTCTAGACGCAGGTTCAAACCGCGTTAAAAACGGAGTCCAAACGAGTCCAATAAATCTATTTAAAGTGTTTAAATAGAAGCCCAAAGAAAGAAAGCCCATGCTTTAATATTTAAAGCAGACTTTTTTTAAGCAAAAAAATGGGTGGCTATTTTTTTGGCCTGGCCAAAAGGCCAGGCCGTTAATTCATGATGGCGCCTTGGGCGCCAGCTGTGACCAACAAAAGAGAAACAGGGGCGCCAGGTGGCGCCCCTTGATTGGGCCCGCAGGGCGCGTGCATGGCACGCGCCCGCAGGCGCGTGCCAGGCACGCGCCCCTCGGGCTCTGCGCATGCAACAATTGCGTGGGGCCCTGTGTGGGCCCCACACCTAGGGTTACGAACCCTAGGTGCGTTTACTCTTTGACGTCTGTCTGTATTTGCGAAATACAATGTTTGGGCTGATCTTTGGACACTCAATTGGAGGGTCAAACGAACTCCGATTGACGAACGGTTTTTTCCTATGCGTTCACCGTTGAACGCTTGTCGTATTGATAGGTTGTATCAATCTTGAAGCTCAACGGTGAGTGAGTTAAAATTCACGGAAGTTTACACTTTGTGAAGTGCAAACTAACTTGATTTAATTGACTCTAATTTTGTCCCACATCGGAAATTGAGTAGAGGGGAGGGGTCATCCGCCTATATAAATAGGGGGTCTGCCCCCTTCCTCTAAACTCGTCCCAAGCTCTAGATCTGAGCGGCTCTCGTAAATGTTGGAGCACGCTCGGATCTAAGCTAAATTAATATTCTCCTCTCCCTATAAATTTCTGCCTTGCTCCTGAGGGCTCTAGCAAAGCCGCAAAGGAGTTCGGATTCAGATCCGAAATCTAGGCGGAGGTTTCACTCGCGTGAAACTTTCTTCGGCGGTGGGTGGCTCGGCGACACGGGGATTGATCGCCTCGGGATGCGGAGCGGTTCTAGGAGCGGTGCGGGGAGCGGTTCAAGGAGCGGCTCGGCGTGAGACGGGAGCAGCTCGGAAGACGGCGCGGAACATCTCGCCTGCCCCAGGGCTGAGATTCCGGGTATGTGTTTAAGTTTTCATTTAATTATTCGCAGTAGTTAGATCCCTCTTGGGGTGGTCAGATCCACCCCAAGTTGGCAGAGTTCCTGGCTAATATGGTCTGGTTCCTTAACGTTGCATGTTAATTAGATTAACATAAAAAATTTTCGCTGCATTTCTGTCTATGTTCCGTCCGACTTAGGATGGGACTAGAGTTTTTGTGCCCTAAGGGTCCCAGAAAACCCTTCATATATATATATATCAGTAGGAATTACCCGTGCACATAGTGCACCGGGATCAAAGTCAAAACAGACCCACACAAATATCAAGATAGGCAATGTGTTAGAGCATCTCCAACCATCCCCTTCAAAAAATCCCCTTCAAAATTGAATATGCTTTAAAGATTCCGTTATAAAGGATGTGCAACTCCAACCCACCCTCTTCAAAACCTATTTTTTCATTTTTGTTTATCTTTATTGAAATACTTAATGAAAATTTTGTATTTTAGACATGGATTAATATAATAATCAATATTTCTTTATTTGATAAATTTATAATGAAATATAAATTTATAATTAATCTATACATAAAATTATTTTGGTTAAATTATTATATATTATAATTAAATCTGTCTTCACAATGATGCCGAGTTGGCGCTCCACCGTGCTTCTAAATGAAAAAATTAAGCACGTTTAGAGTTGCTCTTAGGGCTAGGGTTAGGGTTAGTGTATTGGTTAGAATGAGTCGCGGAGTTGAGTTTCAACTTGATTCTTGACCAGCGTGCACGTGTGAATGCGAATACTAAGGGCACACGAGCGCTATGGGTAGAAGTCTGCCTAGTTAACTGGTCAGAAGTCTGCCCAGAACTGAGCAGAATTCTGCCCAATTCTGTGCAGATCACTCTGCCCAGTTTCTGGGCAGTAGTCTGCCCAGTAAACTGGGCAGACTATGCCTAGAGTGCGTGCCTAGAGCGTGCGCCCATCGCTTTCGTCCGGGTCACACGTGCATACAAGTGCACGCTTGGCTCTGTTCAGTTTTTGGGCATTTTCTGTGCATACTTAAATTTTGAAGTGTTTCTGGGCATACTCAAAATTTTAAAGTTTTTCTTTTCATTCTATATAATTTGTTGTGTTAACTTGTTTATTATATTTTTTTATTTACAGCCTTGACACATTATTTTTTTGGTATGGTCAACATGGCGAGGGAGGTCTTGGCGATGGAGGTCATTCAGGACCTGAGGGTGGCAGCGGTGGCGGTCTTGGAGAGGGGTGCGGGCATGGGGGCAATGTGGGCGATGGTGATGATGGCGTTAATTATATAGCATGCTTGGGGGCGACGATGGGGATGGCGATGGCAGTGAGCTTGGAGGCGACGGCGGCGATGGCGGTGACAATGGCATTTGAGAGTGAGCAGTTTTTTTTTTGCATGTGTATTTCTGTAATCGGCGTACATTATTTTTATTTTTATTTGGTTAAACTGTGACGTTGTCTTAAATAATTAATGTGAGCTTTTTTCGTTCATTTTGTGGTTTTAATTTTATTTATTTGATTACTCTAATTTTTTCTATACCTGTACATTTAATTGTTATAAATGAATATATTTGTATGTAGGAAATTCAGCTTTTTAAAAAAATCAGTTTAGACTATCGGCCACGGATAAATCCGTGGCCGATAGAGATATACGGCCACAAAAATGTCCGTGGCCGATAGCTATCGGCCACGGATATTGTGCACAAAGTGGCCGATTTCGTGCACATAAACTGTGGCCGAAACCATATCGGCCACGGACATTTCTATAGCCGTATATCTCTATCGGCCACAGATTTATCCATGGCCGATAAATATCGCCCACAGTTTTTGTGCATTGTTTACGTCAACTTTATGCACAATATCTGTGGCTGATAAATATCGGCCATGGACATTTCCATGGCCGTATATCTATATCGGCCACGGATTTGTCCGTGGATGTCATGTCTCCATCTCTGGAATACCCAAAAGAACAAGGTACGCGACGAGAACTAAAACGTATCTGCAGGTCCACTACGCGCTGCTGGGAATAGTACTTGTATTGTTTTACAACAAACACCAACCACAATCACAAAGAACCACAGACACGCGAAGGCCAACGCAAGGCAACAAAAGAAACAACCCAAACAACTCAACAAGGGACAAAAACTAAACCATCAGATCAGTTTATACAATAGCAAGAGTCCAAGTCCATTCTATACATCAATATCATCATCCTAGCAACCCTAAGTACAAGGATCTAGCCCAACCAAAGAAACCCAAAAGTACAAGCCCTCGCCTCACCCCTCGCCACCCCAAACTATAGCTACAACTCTGAATACCAACTCCAGCTGTAACCTCTACTCCAACTCTCCCATCCAACTCCAAGACCTGAAAAGTCAACGGTGGGGCACCCGTCAAAGCGTGACCCAGTAGGAATTCCACACTCCACCCTAAATGCAACACACACACTGATGCCGCTACTAAGTGTACAGTGCTACCAGTGGAAGTGCTACAAATAAACATGGCATGTGTGGCAAAAGAAAGTAACAATAATATTGCACGTAGGAAAAGAGAGCAACACCATAACAGAGGGTACAAGGGAAGGGGTGACGATCATACAACAATAACAAGTACGCCTAGAGCGCAAAAGGGAGTCAGTCAAATAATTTCATACATTGTTAGCTTTTGGAACCATAATATCGTATACGACATATAGGACTGGACCTCTCCCAACTGTGTGGGAGAGCAAAGAGGACTCTCCGCCGCGCTAGCCCGTCAGGAGCCTCAGGTACCACTCTACACTCTCCGTCGTGCTAGCCCATCAGGAGTGTAAGTGTACCAACCACACAACACCAAAAAGCCACCACAACCAGTTCATCCCATAGACCTACCCGATACTTCGAATTTCCCCCAACCCGTGTCACCCTCCTTTAGGAGGACTGAAATACTTCCTCACTTTCACTTTTCATGAAACATAACACTTTCCAATTTCACATTCCAATTGGGACAAGCATCTCCATATGCATTCCCATTTTCATTTCTTGTTTCAAGTATCTCGTTGCCATTCATTTGGCATATCCGCAACACATAACAGACTTGATGTGCATGATTATTATGGCCACAAAGATAAAAATAACAACTCTAATAGTAACCCAACATGGCATACTTGTACACTTGGCATTTTCACAAATACTTGGTATGCATAATTATCATGGCTACAAAACGTAACAACAACAATTCTAATGGAAATTTCAACATACATGGCATGTCATGAAGTGAAGCAATAATGGCAACATAGGGCACCATGGCATGAGAATCCATAATATGTAGTGAAGGTGGCAACATTATCATGTTAAAGGGATAATTGCAACTTATAGGTAATGTTAAACTAAACAACAATGCAAGCATAAGCAACATGAAAGTTAATCATGAATTGAACCTGAACATGCTCACATGCGACATGAGTACGACTATCAAGCAAGTTGGGTTTATATTAAGGATGAGAAGTTTATTAGGAAACTTTGGCTAAGGAGCTACCAAAAAATGCAACATTTCTCCCTTAAGAAAAAGAGGAGTAAACCTTAATCTCAGTAGCACAACATTGCCATAAAGTTAGTTGCTGCATGCTTATAAGAGTGCAACTTTCATTAAGAAGGTTTTTGCATTACAGCTTGCTGAGAATTTCGTAACAGTCACATTCAATAGCATTTTACTCCATATTTTTGTATAGAACATGGTCATGAAATATAAAAAGAAGTTATAGATATAGGTGTTCTAAGTACATTTATCAATTTTCATGACGTTCCGATGAGTATTCTATTTAGTACAGAATTTACGACAAGATATACAAGTGCTGGAAAGTAAAACAGAAACTGTCCTGACTTGAGGACCATATTACTCCTAAATTCTGACAGATTCAGACAAAATGGAAAGCTGCAAAGTTGTGAGGCTTGAAGTCTTTTTACAATGAGACCAAGAACACACCATTTCGTTAAGAATTGAGGGACTAATCGCTGTTTCCGTGAAAGATGTACAGGTTGAGGAAAAACAGACATGCTGAAATGGATGAATTTTTACCCCATTTCTAATCCGAATTAGACAAGGTGTTTAACATGAAAGTTGGGGTTAAGGGTCACATCCTTCAGCCATATAATTTTCAGAGCATTCTCAATACTAATTGATGAGATATAAGCCAAACAAATGGCATGTAATTCTGTCTCAAATCTCAACAACACCAAAGTAAAGAACTAGTATCATCAACCAAGCTTTAGCTCATTCTATCTACTTGGATGGCATAATAAACATAACCAATAATACAATTTGAAACCAACATAAGACTAATAGCAACATAACAACTTGAATTCATATAAGCATTTCTACAAACACATGGTTGGCAACATGAACATCCCCATTAATTCAATAGAAAGCAACCTAATGAAGCATGTCTTAGCATGAATTACTCAAACAACATAGCAAGGTGATAAGTTTTGTGGCATGATGATTAATTTCATAGCATCAAAATGCATATACATAAGTAAAGCAACATACAACATAAAACTAGTAACAAGAAGACAACTTGGTAGTAGGGTGATTAAATTCACATCATGAAAAGAAATTGCATACCCATGATTAAAGATAATCTCATAAGCATGCTTGGGTGAAATTGAATAACAACCTATATGGAGTGGGATTCCTACCTCCCTGGCTAGCAAAAGCCCTCCATCAATTCCATGAAGCTCCACTTGGATCTTCACCTTCAAGCTCCAAAACCCTAACTCCTCTTAATCCCAAACTCCCCACAACTACTAGCTAGCCACTAAAGCTCTAAAGGAGAAGGAGATGTGGTGTTAGGGATTGAAAAACAAGGAAAACGAAGCCATGAATTTCGGCCCAGATCTGAATAGGGTTTTTGGGGGATGCTTTTGGCCATGGAGATGAGAGAATTAGGAGAAGATGAAAGGGTAGATGGTGGGAATAGGTTAGGGCTTTGATTCCTCTCTTCTTCCTCTTCTTTTTCTTCCTTTTCCCCCTTCTTTTTCTCTCGTTTTCCCCTTCCTTTTCTCCTCCAAGCCCCCCAAAAATTCGGCAGCGAGGGGTGAGTTCGGCTGGCTTTGGGGGAAAGGAAAGGGGAAGAGAAAAGAAAAATGGGCTTTTGGAGAAGTTTGGGGAAGAAGTGGGAACCCCTTTTATTACAAGTTTGCCATTACTCTTCCTCTCTTCTCTCTTTCTAATAATTCAAGCCCAAAAACAAAGCCCAACAACCCACTCTAACTACTAAAATTAACTAAGGCCCAATCAATAAGAATAATAATAACACCACCACCAACGCCAACAATAATAATCATAGTAATGATCTCATTAAAATAATCTCCTTAGAATGCCATCACTAAGCATACTAGTAAACAATAATAACACCCACTACACCATATCCAATACAATCACATACTTTCACTTATACATCCAAAGCATGTCATAGTCAACCATATAGCCATTCACGTAGGGACTTACTATGCACACAACAAAATCACTATACATCCATACATTACTATACACACCCCACCAACTCAAACCTCACTACATATTTGTGAATCCAACAATACCAATCATTTTCTACCTCTTTTACATCTATTAGCATCGAACAGGTCATCCAACACATCATTACTATATACACTACATAATTACTATATGCACCACACCCTTCCTATATACACTACGGAGGCGCACAAGCACAGCATATACTCATT
>JAULAV010001632.1:0-23394 GCA_030789695.1 Scilla litardierei | reverse complement strand
GTGTGACAAGGGTGTAAACATCGGATAGCGTAATAAACATGTTCACGCTACTTAAAAGTGGATACCTCACGGATTTATATTTTACAAAGTCGAATACAAATTATTATTATTCATAAGCGGATACCAATTAGATTCAGATCTTGAATATTTGCTTATAATCATAGTTTTGTGTTAAGTCATTAACGATTTATAATTGTAATTTTGGTTCAAAAGATATACTAGCAATTTACAAACAAGAATCAGTCATATATGGATTATATTCTACTTTTATTAGACATATGTAGTAGTAAAACATTATAAGAGTAATATGAACCTTTGAGAACTTTGTTAGTAAATAAGTGATACATGCATATTAATTTAAAGCGGAGCTGATATTAAACGGAGATCGGTTACCATAATAATTTTATCCACTCTACATAAAAACTGAACACTATATGGATGGATATTCAACAGTGTTGGATACAAATTATTGCTATCAGATGTATCTACATTCGCTTAAATAGATGCATGTATGGAGCAGATTTGGATATTTCAAATATCCATTGACAGCCCAAGTATTTGCCCATGCTTCTTGGCTACGATAGATATTGTTCTTTTTTTTCTATATCATTTAATGCAGTTAATATTTATTAACTATCATATGGTATTTGCGTGAATCAATTTACTATCAAGAGATATAGGGGATGTTGCCATTTAAACATGCATGTAGTAGCCTTAATAGACTGGAAAGAGCAAAAAATTTCTTAATAATTTTAAGATTGAAAAAAATACACTGATAGGATATCATTAGGAAGTATGTGCAGAGTTTGGGTGTGGCAGAGATGCAAATGTTGCGATAGATATGTGAAAATTGGTAAAGATATGGTAAGAAATAAGGATATCCGAGCGAAGATGTGTGGTTTCCATAGAGAATAATATAAGAGAACATCGCTTGAGATGGTTAAGCCATATACACTGAAGACCTATTGATGGGGACATCATGGCATACACACACACACACACGAAGATGAAGACATGAGACTTTAACCAAGTTTGTTATGGTTGGGTTCGTGCCCAATCATAACAACCTGATTTTAGACTTGGCTTTTGTAGTAATTTTATTTTATTTATTTTTCTTTTTTAGTAAGTTTAGTTCCACATCGGTTTGGAGAAGAGATGGTATTGGATTGTAAGCTTATAAAAGGTCTCAAACTGGTTTATATTAAATCAATGAAAGCTTGAGAAACTAAAGCCCTAAAACTTGAGAAACGTCTACATTGATGAGAAGTCAATTTTTTGATGAGAAGCCTCATAAACCCTAATTTTTATTGCTATTTCCTAAATTCTTCGTAATTTCTCCAAATCTTTATGGTTCTACAGCAAATTTGGTATTAGAGCCGAAAGATCTCATCTTTCTCTTCCCAATCTCCAGATTAAAAACAAAAAAGACCCTAACCCTAGTCGTCGCCGTCACCCAAATCTCCTCAGACGACAACCGTCGTCCTTACCCAAGGCCCCCACACACTCGATGACATTGTACGCAGTCAACGACACCACCTCCGTCGATCAAAACCCACGAAACCGGTGCCTTTAATCTCGTCGAAGCCCGTCGACGCCACTACCACCGATGGCTGAGGAAGCCGACCCCACCAAAAGATTCCGCACGTCAAGCCGATCACTTCTGTTGTTTGGCTGTGGTTCGTGGTTGAATTCTTTGGAAAACTTCCTTGGCGATGATCGAGCCGTGACGATAGTGTCGGCTTGGTTAAGCTGACCTCGACGTCGAGCGCAGCCATCACGTCGAGTCGAGCCACCAACCAAGGCATCACTGTTTATCGGTTAAATCCGAGCCGATTCAAGCCGGCCTAAGCCGGCTTGAGCCGCGAGCTAACCCGAAGTCGGCTCTAGCTGATCTGCATTGACCCGTCAATAAATCGACCAGATCTGCGGCTTGCACAATAAGCAGTTTTGGCCGATTTTCTATTTGATTTTATTTCGTCCTGCTATTTCGAAGATTCCGGAGCCGTTTGTTGTCCAAATTTAGTGCCATCTGCACCAATGACTCGCCACCTCAACCAAGCACGTGCAGTTGCCCTTCGTGGACCTGTTCATCTTCCGTGCGGGAAGATATGATGTGAGTTTTACCCTAGCCTTTTGATTGCCACTTGTTTTCTCTCTGTCAACAACGTATGGCCAAAATTTCAAAACAGATATCCATTTTTCAAATTCCTAGAACCCTAAAAATTCATTATTAAAAGAAGAGCTACATTATTGCAATTATAATGGTAAGAGAACCCATTTTATTAAGAGATTGAATTGTCACATTATATATTTGCAATATACCATTTACAATACACTTCACCAAAACTATTTTTTTTGAAACTGTTATGAGTAATACAACTAGCTCAAATCTAAATTGATATTGCCTTATGCTAGCTGATCTCATCAGTTATTTGTCGTGCATCATATAGAAAATTGCACTAGTTATTATCTCATTTATAAAAAACAGTAGGAAATAATATTTAAAAAAGCAGCATTATCATATTAGTACAATGTCATACATTTAAGGTTAGTCACGTTGTATGACTACATGTAGTTGTAGACCATATCAGATATCAACTATCTTGATCTCTATGGATTCTGACACACTACAGTTGATGAGATAGATCCTTAACCGGTTAGCTACCATATAAGTCGTCCATGAGGGCTGGTCTGAGTCACGTGAGCTTATAGACCGTGTCTTACACCTAGAAAACACTCTTCAGTGGAAACCAGGTGAGGATTCACACACGAATATGTCTCATAGTCCTTCTGACAATCTAGAGAAAGACCACATCATGAGAGACGTGACCCAGACGAGAGTGATGAGGAGTATCAAGGCAGAAGCCCTCACTTTTAATGGCTACCTAGATCATAAGGTTTTTATTGATTAGATGGCCAACGTTGACCATTACTTTGGTTGGTACCCTTATGTTAGAGGGTAGGAAGGTGAGATTCGCCAAAATGAAGATACTTGGACCGGCTAAATTATTTTTGGCAAAATGTTGAGCGTATGTTGTTCAATTGGAGGCGACCACTTATAGTCATGTGAGATGTGATAAAGGATAAGCTGAAGGAGAAATACTTGCATATATCTTACCATCAGCGAATCCTTGATCAATGTCAAAGCCTGACCCAGGATAGTAGATTCTATATGAATACATCAACAAATTTGATGAATACATAATGCAATGTGGTGCTTCGGAAGATGTGAGCGTGACCTTATCTCGGTTTAAATTTGACCAACGACTTGATCTCCAAAAAGTGCTTATCATTCGTGAGGTCCACACATTATATCATGCATATCAGCTCACGCTGGATCTTGGCAGTTTCCATCAACCATTTGTGGCAAAATGTTTTGACTAATGTGATCTATCTACGTCCAGCATAAACTGGTAGCAAACCACCACATGGCCAGTTTCAGCCTAAGTCAGTCCCAAATCCCCCATCAACATGTGTGATAAAGGCAAATGAATTATTGGTGAGTCATCCAGAGTTGGGACCCGTGCACACAGGGTTACATGTGCTAGGATTTCGGGCACTTTACATGTCTGCCAATCTAGGAATTTACTAGTACACGAACTTGAGAGAGATGACCTATGAGATGATGAGGAAGAAATTTATGATCTAGGAGAGGGCTGTTATGAGACTGATGAGGAAATGCCAAGACTAGGATGTCTTTCAAATACTTGCTTTAAGAACCCCAAGCTTGGGATTGTGCGTTGTGTCTAGCTCGATCCTTAGAGAACGATGACTGGCATAGAAATGCAACCTTTCACACCTATGTAAAGCACTAGTAAGGTGATTATTGACAGCGGGAGTTGCATTAATGTTGTTTCTTCCAACCTTATTACATGTATAAGATTGCAGTCAATCTACACCCTAGTCCTTTTATGGTGTTATGGGTGGATGCCTCATCCATTAGCATTGCAGAGAGATGTCTTGTCCCCATTCAGTTTGGATCATATAAGGACAAGATTCCGTGTAATGTGCTACAAATGGATGCTGGTCATATCATCTTTGGGAGACTTTGGCTTTTGATATGGATGTCACGATATTCAATCACTTGAATTCGTGTTCGTTTACTGATGAAGGCAAGAAAATCAAGCTAAATCCTATACAAACCAAGACGATCGCTCTCGAAAAGAAGGCAATGAAAGGCAAAAGCATGCATATCATAAGTCCTGAGGAGCTTGTAAGAGAAATGAATGAGGACTCAGCTGTATTTGCCTTAGTTGTGAGAGAAGCGAGTGAGTCTAGTCAAGAGGAAGCACATGAAGAAATAACGTCAATTTTAGAGGAATTTCGTGATATCTTCCATGAAAACCTCCTAGATTATTTTTCACCTGTATGACATACAACACACTATAGACTTGAACATGTGAGATATCCTTTTCAATTTGCCTCATTGTCATATAATTTCCACCGAGCATGTCGAGGTAAAGAGACAAGTTAATGAATTGTTAGCTAAGAGTTTTATTAGGAAGAGTTTGAGTCCATGTGCTATGTCTGCTCTCTTAACACCTAAGAAGGATGGATCATGGAGGATGTGTGTGGATATCTGTGCAATTAATACAAGCACGGTTGTTAATTTTCGTTTCCTTATTCCTAGGCTAGATGACATGATTGACATGATGACCAGTGTCACTATATTCTCAAAAATTGATCTTAAAGAGTGTTTACCATGAAATTCAAATCCGTCCAGAAGATGAGTGAGTGAAAACGAACTTTAAGACCAAGGATGGTTTATATGAGTAGGTGGTTATGCACTTTGGACTGTACAATGCTCTTAGCACGTTCATGCGAGTGATGACTCAAGTAAGCAGACCGTTTATGCGAAAAAATTTAGTTGTGTACTTTGATGACATCTTCATATATAGTGGATCGATGGAGCAACATATAGACCATTTACAGCGGTATGCATTACACCAAGGAAAGAGCTTTTATGCAAACCTTAAGAAGTGTTTTTTCATGACAGGTTACGTCATCTTCTTAGATTTTGTTATTTTCTCAGAGGGAGTTTGTGTGGATCTCCAGAAGGTCCAAGCAATCGTAGATTGGCTTAAACATCTTAACGTACACGAAGTTAGAAGCTTTATGGTTTATACATATTCAACCATCGATTTATAAAGCGATTTATCACTATTATGTATCACATCATTGATTGTATGAAAAGGGAACTGTTGCAAAGGCACTTGTAGATGTTAAAAGATGCATGATTGAAGCACATGTTATGTCTCCCAGATTTCATTAAAGTATTTGAAGTTACGCGTGATGCTTCAAACAAAGGAATATGTGGAGTACTAAGCCAAGGACATCTTATGGCATATTTTAGTGAGAAACTAAGTGATGTCAAACTCAAATATTTTGCCTACGACGAGTTCTATGCGGTAATACATGCATTACGATGTTTGAGACATTATCTCCTACCACAAGAATTTATCTTTTACTTAGATCATTAAGCCTTTAGATACCTCAATTCTTTGAAGCAGCTAAACTCTAGATATGGTCATTGGATGGAATTTTTTTCAAGAATATATCTTTGTCCCTAATCATAAAGCAGAGATTGAGAATAAGGTTGCCGATGAACTCAGCCGTAGTGTCGCTCTATTATCTGCTATGAGTGTTGAGGTTATTGGATTCAAGAAGATCAAAGAGAAATATGCGTCGTGCCCTGATTTTAATGAGACCTATTATACCCTTCAGGATGAGTCGCTTCGAGAGTGTGATAGCTATTTCTTGTAGTTGGGTATCTTTTAAGGGCCACCGAGTTTTGTATCTCACATACATTTGTGTGAGTTTTATTATTTAGAAGATACATGTTGGAGGTATCATGTCATTTTGGGTGGGGCAAAACGATAGAGGCCGCTAAGAGCCGGTATTATTGGTCGAGTCTTTAGAGAGATGTTGATAGACATGTCAGGCATTGTCGTGTTTGTCAAA
The DNA here is from genome assembly GCA_030789695.1 of Scilla litardierei. Taxonomy (NCBI): domain Eukaryota; kingdom Viridiplantae; phylum Streptophyta; class Magnoliopsida; order Asparagales; family Asparagaceae; genus Scilla; species Scilla litardierei. The sequence goes on along the minus strand of JAULAV010001632.1, from coordinate 17,433 downwards.
TGACCAAGCTTCGAAAGCAAATTATTGGACTTATATGCCTTTACCTCTGTTAGATTGTCCCGAACAAGATGTCAGTATGGAATCGTGGTAGGACTCACGTGCACATAAACACGATTCCAACTTTGTTTTGTTGTAGTGGACCGATTTTCGAAAATGACACATTTTATCTGATGCTTCAAAACCTCTGAAGCATCACACATTGTTAAACTTTATTTTGATGAGGTTGTTCGATTACATTGTCTGCCCAATACAATTGTTTCAGATAGGGATGTGAAATTCATGAGTTTTTTTAGAAATCTTTATGGCATAGGATGGGCATTAAGTTAAAATTCTCCACTGCTTCTCTTAGACTGATGACCAAATTAAAGTAGTGAATCGAAGTTTAGGGAATCTTCTTAGATGTTTAGTTGATGAGATTCCTAATAATTGGGATCTGATGTTACCAACTATCGAGTTTGCATATAGACACTGAACCATTATTTGAGTCTTTCTAAGATGAGATGAGTGTCCCTACTATTTCACCTCCAATGAATTAGCTAATACCCCCCAAACAAAGAGCAGATTAACCAAATTCTAAATGAACATGTAATATATCACATTAACATGATAGGGTGGTTATCGACGTTACTTTGAGTTAGAAAGGCATGTTCGATTCTACTTGAATTTTAAGAGCAGAACTTCAAAAGATAGGTCCAGGCTTGCTCGAGTAATTATGACAACTATCTGGCCTTACATTCGTCGAAGCCGAATTCTTTCCATTCGGGGATAGTTGATGGGGATATCAAGGTATATACCCACGAAGACGAAGACATGAAAGTCAACCAAGTTCGATATGGTCGGGTTTCCAAGTGGACTACCAGCATGATTGTCACCTGCAAATAAACAATATCAACTTCATCTGCTGGGATCAAGATCAAGAAGAAGCACCGAGACTTGCATCATAGTGGTGCAAGTCCTTGTCGTGCAACTCGGCAAGGAAATGGTTAGACTTCACGATGCACCTTGTGCCAACCTGGTCGAATCCCGACCGCCGGCAGAACGCAACACCCTTGCTCGACATTGGGGGGACAAAAGAACCTGAGCAGAAATCCTCAGGAGTCTTCCTTCCTTCAATTTGGGCTCTCTCTTTCAAGAGAGACAAATGATAGCGAGGAGCATGGAGATTGGAGAGACCCACCCATAGCTGCGGAAGGCGATGGAAGCTGATGGAACCGTCTAATCAAATGTCTGGACGACTCCCTAGACAATATTTGAAAAGGGAATTGTTATATACACCGGATAACCAGTGTATTAGACCTGACCGCGGTACGGTTCCGGTACGGTTCCAGTTCCGAACAGCCGGTTTCGGTTCCGACAAAACCCACAACGGAACCTGAACCGGCCCCAAACCGGAACCGAACAGGAACCGGAACCGAAACGAAACCGAAAACTGGAACCGGAACCGGCCAGGAACCGGAACTGGAACCGAACCGCTTCGTTCGGTTCCGTTTCTGGGTTTTGTTGGAACAAGAACCGGCTGTTCGGAACCGAAACCAAACCAGAACCGAACCGCGGTCGGGTCTAATACACTGGTTATCCGGTGTATATAACAATTCCATTTTCAATTATTGTCTAGGGAGCCGCCCAGACATTTGATTAGACGGTTCCATCAGCTTCCATCGGCTTACGTAGCTATGGGTAGGTCTTTCCAATCTCCATGCTCCTCGCTGTCATTTGTCTCTCTTGAAAGAGAGAGCTCAAATTGAAGGAATGAAGACGCCTGAGGATTTCTGCTCAGGTTCTTTTGTCCCCCCAATGTCGAGCAAGGGTGTTGCATTCTGCCGACGGCCGGGATTCGGCCAGGTTGGCACAAGGTGCATCGTGAAGGCTAACCATTTCCTTGTCGAGTTGCACGACAAGGACTTGCACCACTATGATGTAAGTTTCGGTGCTTCTTCTTGATCTTGATCCCAGCAGATGAAGTTGATATTGTTTATTTTGGACTTGGTTTTTGTAGTATTTTTAGATTAGTTTAGTTTTCTTTTCTTGAGTAAGTTTAGTCCCACATCGGTTGGGAGAAGAGAGGGTATTGGATTGTAAGCCTATAAAAAACCTCAAAGCTAGTTTATTTTAAATCAATGAAAGCATGAGAAATTAAAACCCCAGATCCCTAGAAAGGTCAACATTGACGAGAAGTCAATTTCTTGGGTGAGAAGCCTCCAAAACCCTAATTTTCATTGTTCTTTTCCAAATTCTCCACAAAATTTTGCAAATCTCTCTTGTTCGACATCACCTATTGATGCGTTTATTAGAAAGATAGAACACATGAATGATGAAATTAGTCAACCGAAGAAGATATGGATGGAAATGATATGAAAGAAAGATCATATTGGTTTAACAAAAGAGGAAGCTTTAGATCTATCTTACATAACGATCCGATGTGGTCACAATCCCACATTCTTTATATTGAGTTATGAAGCCCCCAATTTTTTTTGGGTTGAATGCTAAGATAATGATGAATGTTAACATAGGAAAAAATGACATCATGTGTGTCTATTTTTATGTCCAAAAGTGATGTGAACTACTAACTTCCCCACCAGGATTGCTTATATTTACACTTTCGTTCCACCAGGGTTGTCGAGATAGGTACAAAGTAGTGAGCCCAACTATGTGAGTGAGTTGGATAGGTTTACTGTGGGGCTGCAAATTGCTTATAGTTCTTGCTGTAAGAGTCAGTTGCTTCTGTTAAACATTATTTCTTGTGCTGGAGTTGAAACACCTATCTTGCTGAACTGCACTGTGCACTTAATCACACAGACAAAAATTTCTAAATATCGAGTCAAAATAAATTCATTTCATGTCTTTACATAATTTATTTCTGCTGCAATATGGCATTCATTTGTATTATGGCATGATTTGATGGATTCTAGTTAGGAAGCTTATTCGAGCTCTGTAACATTTTTGTTATTACTTCTGTCATAGTTATAGTCCTTATGCGTTACCAAAATTTTGGAATTTGAACATGGGATTGTAGTGGTGAGACTGCTTGGGATTGTTGTAGTGAGAGATGAGTGGTGGTTAGTTGAGACTTCATATGGTTGAAGTGTCCCGGTCATTTAGTTCTTATGATCTAGAGATCGGCCGTGACTATCCCCACAACGCATGTCCATGTTCTGCACATAGATATAGTAGGGCTGCAAGACTCGCAAGTATTCTTATGGGAAGTGGTACGTTTGGTCTGTTTCCCTCTTTCATGTTTGAACCTCTGTCCTTGTCTATGTGGGATCATTACATGTCCTATAATAAACCTTAAGTAACATGAGCACCGCGTCATGTCGGACACACACGTCGGACTCACTGTCTAATTTTATTGTACTGCTTAGAATTTGCTCAAGCACATCCGTGCCATATTGTGCCTTGTTACCACCGTGTCAACGTATCTGTGAAGTGTTATGCCGTGTTGCCCCCCTGTCAACAATGTGTCTGCGGAGTGTTGTGTCGTGTTGCCCTCTGTCAACGTGTCCGTACAACATAATATAAACCCCATGTAAAAGAGCCGGACATTATACACCCCTTGTTCGGTGTATTGAGGTGACAAGTCCTCAAAAAGTGAGAAATAAAAGGAGAGAGTATGATTTAACAGATTTTTTGATTTTTTGGTCGTGTCTTTAGAGAGATGTTGATAGACATGTCGGGCATTGTCGTGTTTGTCAAATGACCAAGCTTCGAAAGCAAATTATTGGACTTATATACCTTTACCTCTGTTAGATTGTCCCTAACAAGATATCAGTATGGAATCGTGGTAGGACTCACGTGCACATAAACACGATTCCAACTTTGTTTTGTTGTAGTGGACCGATTTTCGAAAATGACACATTTTATCTGATGCTTCAAAACCTCTGAAGCATCACACATTGTTAAACTTTATTTTGATGAGGTTGTTCGATTACATTGTCTGCCCAATACAATTGTTTCAGATAGGGATGTGAAATTCATGAGTTTTTTTAGAAATCTTTATGGCATAGGATGGGCATTAAGTTAAAATTCTCCACTGCTTCTCCTAGACTGATGACCAAATTAAAGTAGTGAATCGAAGTTTAGGGAATCTTCTTAGATGTTTAGTTGATGAGATTCCAAATAATTGGGATCTGATGTTACCAACTATCGAGTTTGCATATAGACACTGAACCATTATTTGAGTCTTTCTAAGATGAGATGAGTGTCCCTACTATTTCACCTCCAATGAATTAGCTAATACCCCCCAAACAAAGAGCAGATTAACCAAATTCTAAATGAACATGTAATATATCACATCAACATGATAGGGTGGTTATCAGCGTTACTTTGAGTTAGAAAGGCATGTTCGATTCTACTTGAATTTTAAGAGCAGAACTTCAAAAGATAGGTCCAGGCTTGCTCGAGTAATTATGACAACTATCTGGCCTTACATTCGTCGAAGCCGAATTCTTTCCATTCGGGGATAGTTGATGGGGATATCAAGGTATACCCACGAAGACGAAGACATGAAAGTCAACCAAGTTCGCTATAGTCGGGTTTGAGCCCAAGTGGACTACCGGCATGATTGTCACATGCAAATAAACAATATCAACTTCATCTGCTGGGATCAAGATCAAGAAGAAGCACCGAGACTTACATCATAGTGGTGCAAGTCCTTGTCGTGCAACTCGGCAAGGAAATGGTTAGTCTTCACGATGCACCTTGTGCCAACCTGGTCGAATCCCGACCGCCGGCAGAACGCAAAATCCTTGCTCGACATTGGGGGGACAAAAGAACCTGAGCAGAAATCCTCAGGCGTCTTCCTTCCTTCAATTTGGGCTCTCTCTCTTTCAAGAGAGACAAATGATAGCGAGGAGCATGGAGATTGGAGAGACCCACCCATAGCTGCAGAAGGCGATGGAAGCTGATGGAACCGTCTAATCAAATGTCTGGACGGCTCCCTAGACAATATTTGAAAAGGGAATTGTTATATACACCGGATAACCAGTGTATTAGACCCGACCGCGGTTCGGTTCCGGTTTGGTTCCGGTTCCGAACAGCTGGTTTCAGTTCCGACAAAACCCACAACGGAACCGGAACCGGCCCCAAACCGGAACCGAACATGAATTGGAACCGAAACGAAACCGAAACTGGAACCGGAACCGGAACCGGCCAGGAACCGGAACTGGAACCGAACAGCTTCGTTCGGTTCCGTTTCTGGGTTTTGTCGGAACAAGAACCGGCTGTTCGGAACCGAAACCAAACTGGAACCGAACTGCGGTCGGGTCTAATACACTGGTTATCAGGTGTATATAACAATTCCCTTTTCAATTATTGTCTAGGGAGCCGCCCAGACATTTGATTAGACGGTTCCATCAGCTTCCATCGGCTTACGTAGCTATGGGTAGGTCTCTCCAATCTCCATGCTCCTCGCTGTCATTTGTCTCTCTTGAAAGAGAGAGCTCAAATTGAAGGAAGGAAGACGCCTGAGGATTTCTGCTCAGGTTCTTTTGTCCCCCCAATGTCGAGCAAGGGTGTTGCGTTCTGCCGACGGCCGGGATTCGGCCAGGCTGGCACAAGGTGCATCGTGAAGGCTAACCATTTCCTTGTCGAGTTGCACGACAAGGACTTGCATCACTATGATGTAAGTCTCGGTGCTTCTTCTTGATCTTGATCCCAGCAGATGAAGTTGATATTGTTTATTTTGGACTTGGTTTTTGTAGTATTTTTAGTTTAGTTTAGTTTTCTTTTCTTGAGTAAGTTTAGTCTCACATCGGTTGGGAGAAGAGAGGGTATTGGATTGTAAGCCTATAAAAAACCTCAAAGCTAGTTTATTTTAAATCAATGAAAGCATGAGAAATTAAAACCCCAGATCCCTAGAAAGGTCAACATTGACGAGAAGTCAATTTCTTGGGTGAGAAGCCTCCAAAACCCTAATTTTCATTGTTCTTTTCCAAATTCTCCACAAAATTTTGCAAATCTCTCTTGTTCGACATCACCTATTGATGCGTTTATTAGAAAGATAGAACACATGAATGATGAAATTAGTCAACCGAAGAAGATATGGATGGAAATGATATGAAAGAAAGATCATATTGGTTTAACAAAAGAGGAAGCTTTAGATCTATCTTACATAACGATCCGATGTGATCACAATCCCACATTCTTTATATTGAGTTATGAAGCCCCCAATTTTTTTGGGTTGAATGCTAAGATAATGATGAATTTTAACATAGGAAAAAATGACATCATGTGTGTCTATTTTTATGTCCAAAGGTGATGTGAACTACTAACTTCCCCACCAGGATTGCTTATATTTACACTTTCGTTCCACCAGGATTGTCGAGATAGGTACAAAGTAGTGAGCCCAACTATGTGAGTGAGTTGGATAGGTTTACTGTGGGGCTGCAAATTGCTTATAGTTCTTGCTGTAAGAGTCAGTTGCTTCTGTTAAACATTATTTCTTGTGCTGGAGTTGAAACACCTATCTTGCTGAACTGCACTGTGCACTTAATCACACAGACAAAAATTTCTAAATATCGAGTCAAAATAAATTCATTTCATGTCTTTACATAATTTATTTCTGCTGCAATATGGCATTCATTTGTATTATGGCATGATTTGATGGATTCTAGTTAGGAAGCTTATTCGAGCTCTGTAACATTTTTGTTATTACTTCTGTCATAGTTATAGTCCTTATGCGTTACCAAAATTTTGGAATTTGAACATGGGATTGTAGTAGCGAGACTGCTTGGGATTGTTGTAGTGAGAGATGAGTGGTGGTTAGTTGAGACTTCATATGGTTGAAGTGTCCCGGTCATTTAGTTCTTATGATCTAGAGATCGGCCGTGACTATCCCCACAACGCATGTCCATGTTCTGCACATAGATATAGTAGGGCTGCAAGACTCGCAAGTATATGGGAAGTGGTACATTTGGTCTGTTTCCCTCTTTCATGTTTGAACCTCTGTCCTTGTCTATGTGGGATCATTACATGTCCTATAATAAACCTTAAGTAACATAAGCACCGCGTCATGTCGGACACACACGTCGGACTCACTGTGTCTAATTTTATTGTACTGCTTAGAATTTGCTCAAGCACATCCGTGCCATATTGTGCCTTGTTACCACCGTGTCAACGTATCTGTGAAGTGTTATGCCGTGTTGCCCCCCTTTCAACAATGTGTCTGCGGAGTGTTGTGTCGTGTTGCCCTCTGTCAACGTGTCCGTACAACATAATATAAACCCCATGTAAAAGAGCCGGACTCTATACACCCTTTGTTCGGTGTATTGAGGTGACAAGTCCTCAAAAAGTGAAAGAAATAAAAGGAGAGTGTATGATTTAACAGATTTTTTGATTTTTTTGGTCGTGTCTTTAGAGATGTTGATAGACATGTCGGGCATTGTCGTGTTTGTCAAATGACCCAGCTTCGAAAGCAAATTATTGGACTTATATACCTTTACCTCTGTTAGATTGTCCCTAACAAGATGTCAGTATGGAATCGTGGTAGGACTCACGTGCACAAACACGATTCCAACTTTGTTTTGTTGTAGTGGACCGATTTTCGAAAATGACACATTTTATCTGATGCTTCAAAACCTCTGAAGCATCACACATTGTTAAACTTTATTTTGATGAGGTTGTTCGATTACATTGTCTGCCCAATACAATTGTTTCAGATAGGGATGTGAAATTCATGAGTTTTTTTAGAAATCTTTATGGCATAGGGTGGGCATTAAGTTAAAATTCTCCACTGCTTCTCTTAGACTGATGACCAAATTAAAGTAGTGAATCGAAGTTTAGGGAATCTTCTTAGATGTTCAGTTGATGAGATTCCTAATAATTGGGATCTGATGTTACCAACTATCGAGTCTGCATATAGACACCGAACCATTATTTGAGTCTTTTTAAGATGAGATGAGTGTCCCTACTATTTCACCTCCAATGAATTAGCTAATACCCCCCAAACAAAGAGCAGATTAACCAAATTCTAAACGAACATGTAATATATCACATCAACATGATAGGGTGGTTATCAGCGTTACTTTGAGTTAGAAAGGCATGTTCGATTCTACATGAATTTTAAGAGCAGAACTTCAAAAGATAGGTCCAGGCTTGCTCGAGTAATTATGACAACTATCTGGCCTTACATTCATCGAAGCCGAATTCTTTCCATTCGGGGATAGTTGATGGGGATATCAAGGTATACCCACGAAGACGAAGACATGAAAGTCAACCAAGTTCGCTATGGTCGGGTTTGAGCCCAAGTGGACTACCGGCATGATTGTCACATGCAAATAAACAATATCAACTTCATCTGCTGGGATCAAGATCAAGAAGAAGCACCGAGACTTACATCATAGTGGTGCAAGTCCTTGTCGTGCAACTCGGCAAGGAAATGGTTAGTCTTCACGATGCACCTTGTGCCAACCTGGTCGAATCCCGACCGCCGGCAGAACGCAACACCCTTGCTCGACATTGGGGGGACAAAAGAACCTGAGCAGAAATCCTCTGGAGTCTTCCTTCCTTCAATTTGGGCTCTATCTCTTTCAAGAGAGACAAATGATAGCGAGGAGCATGGAGATTGGAGAGACTCACCCATAGCTGCGGAAGGCGATGGAAGCTTATGAAACCGTCTAATCAAATGTCTGGACGGCTCTCTAGACAATATTTGAAAAGGGAATTGTTATATACACCGAATAACCAGTGTATTAGACCCGACCGCGGTTCGGTTCCGAACAGCCGGTTTCGGTTCCGACAAAACCCACAACGGAACCGGAACCGGCCCAAACCGGAACCGAACAGGAACAGGAACCGAAACGAAACCGAAACTGGAATCGGCCAGGAACCGGAACTGGAACCGAACAGCTTCGTTCGGTTCCGTTTCTGGGTTTTGTCGGAACAAGAACCGGCTGTTCGGAACCGAAACCAAACCGGAACCGAACCGCGGTCGGGTCTAATACACTGGTTATCCGGTGTATATAACAATTCCCTTTTCAATTATTGTCTACGGAGCCGGCCAGACATTTGATTAGACGGTTCCATCAGCTTCCATCGGCTTACGTAGCTATGGGTAGGTCTTTCCAATCTCCATGTTCCTCGCTGTCATTTGTCTCTCTTGAAAGAGAGAGCTCAAATTGAAGGAAGGAAGACGCCTGAGGATTTCTGCTCAGGTTCTTTTGTCCCCCCAATGTCGAGCAAGGGTGTTGCGTTCTGTCGACGGCCGGGATTCGGCCAGGTTGGCACAAGGTGCATCGTGAAGGCTAACCATTTCCTTGTCGAGTTGCACGACAAGGACTTGCACCACTATGATGTAAGTTTCGGTGCTTCTTCTTGATCTTGATCCCAGCAGATGAAGTTGATATTGTTTATTTTGGACTTGGTTTTTGTAGTATTTTTAGATTAGTTTAGTTTTCTTTTCTTGAGTAAGTTTAGTCCCACATCGGTTGGGAGAAGAGAGGGTATTGGATTGCAAGCCTATAAAAAACCTCAAAGCTAGTTTATTTTAAATCAATGAAAGCATGAGAAATTAAAACCCCAGATCCCTAGAAAGGTCAACATTGACGAGAAGTCAATTTCTTGGGTGAGAAGCCTCCAAAACCCTAATTTTCATTGTTCTTTTCCAAATTCTCCACAAAATTTTGCAAATCTCTCTTGTTCGACATCACCTATTGATGTGTTTATTAGAAAGATAGAACATATGAATGATGAAATTAGTCAACCGAAGAAGATATGGATGGAAATGATATGAAAGAAAGATCATATTGGTTTAACAAAAGAGGAAGCTTTAGATCTATCTTACATAACGATCCGATGTGATCACAATCCCACATTCTTTATATTGAGTTATGAAGCCCCCAATTTTTTTGGGTTGAATGCTAAGATAATGATGAATTTTAACGTAGGAAAAAATGACATCATGTGTGTCTATTTTTATGTCCAAAAGTGATGTGAACTACTAACTTCCCCACCAGGATTGCTTATATTTACACTTTCGTTCCACCAGGATTGTCGAGATAGGTACAAAGTAGTGAGCCCAACAATGTTAGTGAGCTGGATAGGTTTAATGTGGGGCTGCAAATTGCTTATAGTTCTTGCGGTAAGAGTCAGTTGATTCTGTTAAACATTATTTCTTGTGCTGGAGTTGAAACACCTATCTTGCTGAACTGCACTGTGCACTTAATCACACAGACAAAAATTTCTAAATGTCGAGTCAAAATAAATTCATTTCATGTCTTTACATAATTTATTTCTGCTGCAATATGGCATTCAATTGTATTATGGCATGATTTGATGGATTCTAGTTAGGAAGCTTATTCGAGCTCTGTAACATTTTTGTTATTACTTCTGTCATAGTTATAGTCCTTATGCGTTACGAAAATTTTGGAATTTGAACATGGGATTGTAGTAGTGAGACTGCTTGGGATTGTTGTAGTGAGAGATGAGTGGTGGTTAGTTGAGACTTCACATGGTTTAAGTGTCCCGGTCATTTAGTTCTTATGATCTAGAGATCGGCCGTGACTATCCCCACAACGCATGTCCATGTTCTGCACATAGATATGGTAGGGCTGCAAGACTCGCAAGTATTCTTATGGGAAGTGGTACGTTTGGTCTGTTTCCCTCTTTCATGTTTGAACCTCTGTCCTTGTCTATGTGGGATCATTACATGTCCTATAATACACCTTAAGTAACATGAGCACCGCGTCATGTCGGACACACACGTCGGACTCACTGTGTCTAATTTTATTGTACTGCTTAGAATTTGCTCAAGCACATCCGTGCCATATTGTGCCTTGTTACCACCGTGTCAACGTATCTGTGAAGTGTTGTGCCGTGTTGCCCCCCGTCAACAACGTGTGTCTGTGGAGTGCTGTGTCGTGTTCCCCTCTGTCAACGTGTCCGTGCAACATAATATAAACCCCATGTAAATGAGCCGGACTCTATACACCCCGTGTTCAGTGTATTGAGGTGACATGTCTCCAAAAAGTGAAAGAAATAAGGAGAGTGGCTATGATTTAACAGATTTTTGATTTTTTCTTTCCAAAATTGGAAAGATGTCCCATTCCTACACCGGTCTACCGGTGTATATAGCAATTCTCCATGTAAAAATCCACTTGGAATTGATGTTGAGATTATACTTGTGTGGTTTCAGTGGACGACATCTCATGGTTTAGGCATGATACAAAGTGATACCTCAGCCGATTCTCTATTACACAAATGAGTGCCTTTGTCCTAATAGGACAAATCCAATAGGACAAAGGATTGGCCTACGATTTGTCACCTCATCATGGTGGTGACCACTTGGGGGTGGTGGTGTGGGGGGTGTGGTTTGGGGTGAGAAAGTGGAGAACCCAAACAAAAGACCCACTCCTTCCCATTATTTGCAAAATTGTCATTGTTTTTTCATAAAACCAAACTGCCCCTCCTTGTTTCACATATTTACGGGTTTGTCATCCGTTTTTTTTCACTTTGACCCCTTGCGTTTTTCGCACTATAACCCGTGCTTTTCTGCTCCCCCCTCAAAAAAAAAAAAAAACAATACCAGCACACACACCCACACACTTCTCGCTCATTTATGGTTGTGCGCTTACACCGCATTCTGTCCGTGGGGGGTTTTTTCGCGCCGTGCACTATGTGCACATGTAATTTCTAGTATATCTGTTATTTGCTGCCTCATCTTAGATTTGTGCCATACTCGGTATCACATCGTTCATGATATGGTCGCATGAGGAACAATTTCTCTCCTCATATATGATGTCTGGGGTTCTGGGTTCCGTTTCAGTTCAATGTTTCGTTGCCTTGTGAAGTGATGCCATTACAAACACGAATATTTTGCGCATGTGATGCGCTGTTTAACTCGCGGAATCATACTCATCTGAAGTCGTAGAGTTTGAGTAGGTTCATCCCTCTTTTGCTGACATGTTTCCCACCATTGCTGCAAGTCTTCATCCTCGCCCTCCTCGCTACCTCAATGTGCCTCTTCCTCTTCAAGTCCTCGGTTGTCTCTTAACCCAGCAGCCGCCTCCCTAGCTTGAACTTCTTGGACCGCAGCATTGGATTCATCTGCGAGTGCCCTCGTGTCTTGGGCTGGAATCCCAATGATAACCGTGTCCTTGGCATGTATCATCACTGTTCTACAAAGAGTTTGAAAGCTGGGCTTTAGGAGCATTCACGCGAAGGACTTAAATTCATCGAGTCAATTGTTTGAATCCACTCTTAAACGTGCTTTTGGTTCAAAAGAAAGCACTCTCTTGATAGGAAAATTTTATCCACACAGATCCATTGCTTTACGCACCTACCATTTTACACTCAAGTCCAATAATTTTTAAAATTCAGTTTTTCACCTCTCTATCTCCCTACCTGGCTCCACCCATCTTCTTCTTCCTCGTCCCCTCTCATCTTCCGCCCCTTTTGTACTGCCAACATCGGCCGAGGCGGAAGAGGAGAGGGGAAGGATGAAGGGGATGGAGAGTGGATGGGTGGATGAAGCTGAGAGGGCTGCTGCTGCACCCGGGGTGTGTGCCCACTGCATCACTGCAGCAGTGAAAAAGACGAAGAGCTAATGTGATTTTTGGATTTTTTTTCCTACAGAATTTCTGTTTTATGATTTCCTTTTTTGAGAAGTTTCAGATTTTTGGACTTTTTTAAAGAATTTCTTGTTGTGAAGGGAAATTTAGGGAGAATAGGTGTAGAGGGTTAAGAGCCCCATACCCTTGTATTTATAACTTTCAATAGTGGGTTGGATACCCAATTGGCCCAATGGGCCTATTCATAACACTTCCCCTTATCTAATCAACATTGAAATAAGAGGTGGATTCTTCAGGATCCGAGTTAGGGTAACTGTCTTGTTAAAGAAAGAACAGTTAACCCATAACTTCCCCTGTTTTGGGGATGTGTCTAGGGGTGGATACTTCAGGATCCAGAGTCAACGAGGTTGCCTCGTCAAAACCTTGACTACGGAAAACCCAGTGGGAAAAAACCTGTAGCCAAGGGAAAAGAGTACAACTCTGCAGTTGACTCCCCCTTATCTGACCAAGCTTCAGGCTTGCAGATTTCCTATGAATCTATACATCAGTCTCCTATGTATCTATGAGTCCATAGTTCTCTCATCCTGACCCAGTTTACATTTACTCACTCTCCTCATCCCAATCCCATATACAAGTTTCTCAAAAATACTAGTAGGCAGGGATTTGGTAAGCAAATCCGCCAAGTTATTACATGATTGGATCTTCTGTACCTCAATCTGCTTTTGCTTCTGAAGGTCGTGCGTCCAGAAGAACTTGGGGGAGATATGCTTCGTCTTGTCACCTTTGATGTAGCCGTCCTGTAGCTGGGCTATACATGCTGCATTGTCTTCATGGAGTGTAGTGGGTGCAAGAACGCCGGTCGTCAGGCCGGTGGAGGTGAGTATGTGCTGGATCACCGAGTGTAGCCAGAAGCATTCCTTGCTTGCTTCGAAGATCGCAAGTAGCTCTGAGTGGGTGGATGAGACGGTCGTCATGGTCTGCTTCACAGATCTCCAGGATATGGCAGTGCCGCCATATGTGAACATGTATCCGGTCTGAGACTTCTCTGTATGAGGATCGGACCTGTAACCTGCGTCAGCATAACCAACTAAACCAGTTGATGCCCCTTTCCTGTAGAATAGACCTAAGTCTATGGACCCTTGGAGGTAGCGCAGAAGATGTTTAACTCCGGCCCAGTGCCGCTGTGTAGGTGCAGCACTATATCTGGCTAGTAAGTTTACTGCAAACGCTATGTCAGGGCGAGTGCAGTTAGCCAGGTAAAGGAGTGCACCGATAGCACTTAAATAAGGCACTTCGGGGCCTAGTACTTCCTCCCCCTCTTCCAGCGGCCGGAAGGGGTCTTTGTGTACATCCAATGATCTGACGACCATCGGAGTGCTGAGGGGGTGGCACTTATCCATCTGAAACTTTTTCAATAAGTTCGATGTGTAAGTTGACTGGTGTAACAGGATCCCATCTTTAAGATGCTCTATCTGAAGGCCTAAACAGAATTTTGATTTCCCGAGGTCTTTCATCTCGAAAGTTTCTGTCAGGCTTCTAGAAATCTTTGCGATCTCTTCAGGAGATCCGATGAGGTTTAAGTCGTCTACATAGACGGCTATAATTACAAATCCTGTTGCCTTTGCTCTTATAAAGATGCAAGGACAGACTGGGTCGTTTTTAAATCCTTGCTGTGCAAGGAAGTCGCTCAGTCTGTTATACCACATCCTTCCAGATTGTTTTAGACCATATAATGATCTTTGCAGTTTCACTGAGTAGATGTCACGTTCTCTCTCTTTTAGTGTTGCAGGCAAAGAATAACCGTCAGGCAATCTCATATAGATGTCCCGGTCTAGGTTGCCATATAGGTATGCAGTAACCACGTCCATGAGTTGCATATCTAAACCCTCTTGTGCTGTCATGCCAATGAGGAATCGGACGGTGATCGCGTCCATGACCGGGGAGTATGTGGCTTCAAAATCCACCCCAGGACGTTGGGTAAAACCCTGCGCTACAAGCCTTGCTTTGTAGCGTACGATCTCATTCTGTTCATTTCGTTTTCTAACAAATACACATTTATAACCCACAGGTTTTACACCTTTTGGTGTCTGGACTATTGGTCCGAAGACCTTGCGTTTGGTGAGTGAATCCAACTCCACTCCTATTGCCGCTTTCCACTTTGGCCAATCATCTCTGCTTTGACATTCTGTCAGAGAGCGTGGTTCAATATTATCGTCGCAGTACGCGACGTTGATGGCAATATTACACGCAAATGTGTCATCTATTGTTGTGCTTTTTCTGTCCCAATACTCCCCAGTTCGTACATAGTGTATCGATACTTCATTTTCTCCCGGTTTTTCCTCTTCATGAGAGTTTGGGAGAGATGGGGTAGCAGGGCTTAAATTAGCATCCTGTGGTGGTATTTGTTTACCATTGCCAAGGGTCCTACTCTTTCGAGGGACTTGGTCCTTGGATCCCGGTGGTCGTCCCCTCTTTTTGAGAGGTCCAACCATTTCTGCTGCAGGCGGATTGCATCCATTTTGCGGTATGTCAATCCTAGCTGGAGTGTTAGCAGCAGGGACGTGTGATTTGACAATCTTCTGGTTGTCAGTAAATTTGTCCGGCAAGAGATGGACAGTGTTTTGGATGTGGAGAATCTTCAGGACCTCCTCCTCACACTGGCTTGTTGGCGGATCAAAGTGACATAAAGTTTTTGTATCCCAAGTGATACTTTCTGAAGCTTCGGGCTTCTTTGTCTGTGAGCCTAGTCTTGGGAACGATGTTTCATCGAATTCACAGTCTTCTAAACGTGCCTTAAAGACGTCCCCCGTAAGGGGTTCTAGGAATCTAATTATGGAGGGGGTGTCAAACCTAACATAAATGCCTAGGCGACGTTGTGGACCCATCTTTGTCCTTTGTGGTGGTGCTATGGGGACGTATACTGCACAACCAAATATTCTCAAATGTGAGACAATTGGTGGGGCTCCAAGTGCTAGTTGCATTGGAGAAGATGACTGACCTCCAGAGTGTCTTAATTTTATTAAAGATGCAGCATGCAAAATTGCATGACCCCACGCATTCACTGGCATCTGGGATTGAAGTAATAATGGACGAGCGATCCATTGCAGTCTCTTAATTAGAGATTCTGCTAACCCATTTTGGGTGTGAACATGCGCTACAGGATGTTCAACTTCAATTCCCTGAGCTTGGCAATAGTCTAGAAAGACTTGTGACGTAAACTCCCCCGCATTGTCCAGACGAAGTTTCTTAATCTGGTGGTCGGGGAAGTGGGCCCGTAACTTTATTATCTGAGCTAAAAGCTCAGATAGTGCTAGGTTACGGGTGGACAGTAGGCACACATGTGACCACTTAGTAGATGCGTCTATCAGGACCATAAAGTACCTGAACGGACCACTTGATGGGTGAATCGGCCCACAGATGTCTCCGTGGAATCTTTCCAGAAAACTGGGAGACTCCACATCCACTTTCAGTGGAGAGGGTCTCGTGATCAGTTTACCCTTGTAACAGGGTGGACATGGGAATTTGCTTTTTTGAAGAATCTTCAGGTTCTTCAGGTCAATGCCCCTGGAGTTCTTTATGATGCGGTACATCATAACCGAACCAGGGTGTCCCAGTCGACTGTGCCAGAGTTGGAATTCTGGTGTTTGGGGGCACTGCAGGTGCTCCACCATGGATGTTTCTGGAGTTTGTATACTTGTTTGGTAGAGTCCCGAGGGGAGTCCCTTGAAACGTTCCACAATGGTTTTTGAACCATTTGTAAGAGCCGTTACAAGCAAGTATTCCCTTTTATCTTCCTCGACCGTCTCTAAGTGATATCCGTTTAAACGGATGTCTTTAAAACTTAGGAGGTTTCGGATGGATTTAGGGGAGTATAACGCATTTTTAAGTGTTATTTGTGTGTTGCCGGGGAGCAATATAATTGCTTCCCCTGATCTTTCGATTATGTTTGCTGGTCCTGAGATTGTTCTCAGTGGGCCAGAATAGCTACTTACGCTCGTGAAGTAGTCTATGTTTTGAAGGATCGAGTGCGTCGATGCACTGTCCACTAGGCAGATAAGTTCCATATCTAAAAAGGGGAAAGACATTCAAGCAATAAATGAAGAGAAAAGATCTACTTTCATAAAGATAAATGCTCAAAAATATTGTTTTGACATGGAAATAAAACTAGATACGATGCATAAAATAGAAGATATATTGCTAGTTGCATAAAAGTGGTCCAGATCTAGAGAGTGTCATCTCCCATGAAATCTTCAGGAGTCCATGAGGTCTCTGCCAACGCTGCGCTCTCCATCAGGTTTGTCTCAGCTCGAGGCTTGAGGCTTGCCTGGTAGAGGTCCTGGAGGTGTTTTGCTGTGCGGCAGATTCTGGACCAGTGGCCCGTCATCCCGCATTTGGAGCATTTGTCCTCCCAGTCTTTCTTGGGAGTGCCTCCTTTGTTGGGAATCCTCTTCTGCTTCTTGTCCACGAACTTCTGGTTCTGGGGAGGAGCTGGGGGAGTGGCCTTCTTCCGCTGCTTCTGTTCTTTCCATTTCTGGAATTTTGCCTTTTTGTCCGTCTTCTTCTTCTGGGAAGACTGGAAGTGGGCCTCTGCAGGAGGTGGCAATGGAGCAGAGCCAGGAGGGCGCAGATTGTGGGTGGCAACCAACAGGTCTCTGTTCTGTTCAGCCATAAGCAGGCATGAAAGAAGGTCAGAGTACTTTGTGAACTTCCTCTCTCGATATTGTTGCATAAGGATCATGTCCTTTTCGTGGAAAGACGTAAACGTCTTTTCCAGCAACATCTTCTCCGTCACTGGTTCACCACACAACTTCAGGCGTGAGGTGATGCGGAAGAGAGCTGAGTTGTACTCCGCTACGGATTTGAAATCCTGTATGCGGAGGTGAGTCCACTCGTACTGTGCACGGGGGAGTATGACATCCCTCTGATGTCT
>JAULAV010001631.1:0-23568 GCA_030789695.1 Scilla litardierei | reverse complement strand
ATTGGCATCCATGTTGGGTTTTCAAGGGTCTACCTAGCTCGGGGAAAACTTCCGTTTAGATCTGAATTTAGGGGCGGCAATGAATCTCAGTTAAAATCCCACGAATTAGTCATATATGCCACTGAAGATTAGATCCGTAAGCACACACCTGAAATAAGCATACAATGGACTGAACAGGGAAACACCACACTGCCCAGGGGCTGGACTTGCTGCAGAAAGAAGGTCAGTCGACAGACAGAGTTTAAAACAGTAAAAATAACACAACTGAGCCCCATAAGCCCTAAAGAACACAAACCGCAGGAGTATAGCCAACCAAACAGAATTGAACAATCAACTGAAGGTAAATAGACCCTGGCGGCCAATCCTAGATCCCAAATCGAAGTTATAGGGCTACGGCGAAGTTGCCACCACGCCCGTAGGATGCCACAATTTAACATCAGAGGATAAATCCCTTCTAAAACTACACGAATCATCATTTCTTAGATCAAACCCTATTTTCTCAACAAAATCGAAGCACAAAAGAGTATAATTGAAATTTAAAGCAAATAGGGTTTACCGATTGCGCAGAAAAACCAAGCCAAAAGAATTCCAGAAACCAGAGAATAAATCCATGCCTAATCAGAAACTTAATCGGAGAACTTAAGAGGAGAAAGATCATTTCGCATGGGAGGAAAACACTAACGGTTGCTGCGTATAAATAAGAGAGAGGGGGGGGGGGGGGGGGGAAGGGGATAAGAGGTATGTGATCTTATCGGGGCCGAAACTTCGTAAATAGGCGGCGCTCGAGGGATCTGGGGCTAGGGGTTTTGAAACCCTATCGACGGCTCTCATTCGCAGCTGGCTCACCGCGTGTGCTGAAAGGGGGAAGGCATCGGGTCGGTTTAAGAGAATTAGTGGGAGAGAGAGAGAGAGAGAGTTAAGTTGGGTTTAATTTAAAGGGAAGTGGGCACAAACAAAGTGGGCTCAGATGTGGGCCTTAAAAGGGTTATTACATTGTACACTGATGTACACTTCCAATATTGTATCCATTTAGTTGCTATTACTGATCACACATTCTGGATATTGAACTAAGTGCTACATGGGACAAAGTGTCATGGTACACCAGGGGCCATCTCTTAAACCCATGAGAGCCACATCAAGAATCCCTTCCGTAGTTTATAGTTATGTTTAGGAATGCAATTAAGGAATATGGTCACATAAAGGTTATTTTAGGGAAGAGAAAAAAGAGGGTAGATATGAAGAGTGGCTAGCAACGGATGGTACCAAATGGCTTGAATGTGAGAGCATATTAAGAAATCTTGCTATGGTATTTGCTATTTTGTGTGGATCCCAATGTCATTCATAACTGTAAAGTTAAGAGTCCTCTTCGTTTTGACCGAGCCATATACTGCCATCTGCAGAATTGAATGACGAACTTCAGGTGGATATGCAGCCATGAAAAGTAGTATTACTCTGGGTTGGATGAGTGTCAAGCATCCATCTAGCATGGATCTCGAAACAATCTCCATCTATATTTAGGTTAGGTACTTCAAGAATCGTGCTATATGGATATTTGGCATCTATTCGATACCCACCTATATATCTTCCATGGGTTCCACCCCTTTCAATTATTGTCTAGATCGTAAACATTTACATCTTGCTTTAATTACTTACATGGATTCATTACCATATCCTTGTGGGTGCATATTTTATTAGATTTCTATCCCTCCACTATATATTTTATCTGCATTGTTTTCACATGAGATAATATTCAAATCATCATTAAAGTACTCACGGGTCCCGATCAAAGAGACTTGAGAACTGTTCTGTTGTGTTTTAGTGATTTCCAAAAATATTAGATCACTTCAACCAACAGATTAAAAATTTGAAATAATTAAACATTATAATTGTAATAAAACAATTTGTAATGTTTCAACGTGAATAAATGATGAATGTTGATTTAGCTGAGTAAAAATCGTGCACAATGCTGCGAAGTTACCTAGTTCAACCAAATTTTCTTTAGATTTTTTACCACGGGATGCTAGAAAGCAATTTAAATTTCAAAAAAGAATCCACAACCTTTTTAATTAAATGAAGGAAAGAGATAAATGTGTAGTCCCAATATTTAGACTCTTTTTTCCAATAAATGTTGTTAATGATTTTGCATTTTAGTTTCAACAAATTAAGTGTGGCTAACGTTTATAATAAATCGTGAAATATAACTTTTAAAGTAGCAGTTAAGATCAATTAATGTATAAGCATGCGTCGATGACAAAGAACCCAATGGCACTAACAAATCAACTTCATTGCCAGTTACGTGGACCGTGAAGAAGAAAGATGAGACCTTTCATGATACATCCATTGCATCAGGACCTTCACATTGCAGTTACTAAACAAGAAGAGAAGCGGTGTTTTTTCTTTTCTTTTTTTAAGTTTAGAAGGCACTTTCAGTTCTATGTTCCATTGGAATGAAGGGGCATGCTTTACCAAAATTTTAATTCAAGGTATAAGTACATGCTCCAATTTTATACCACCCATCTAATTTGAGGCCAGTATATTTTAGAGTTATGCTAGTGGGGTTATGAATCTACTTGAATAACAGGCTTATTACTCAATCAACTTAGATCAATTTGCATGAGTGCTTTCAACTTACAGAATGGTTAGGAATGAACTTGCAGCTTTCTTTTCTTTTTAAGTGTGCTCCATGAATTATACTGTAGAACATAAATGCAAGGAAGCTATAGTAGGAACGCCATTTATTTTGGTTGTCTAAGATATTTCTGACAACGAAACTCTGAGTGTGTGCACGCGTGTGCGTGTGCATGCATGCATGCGCACATGTTTGTGTGTGAGATCTGCCAATAATTTTGGTTGTCTAGGAAATACTTGACAATTAAACTTTGTGCATTCATGTGTGCGGTTCTAATTCTTGTGCATGTTTATCTGTTTTGCATGCAAGCAGTCAGCATATATGCTTCTCATATATCAATAACTTTGGTATCCATCTTTCCCTGGGTCATTGCCATTAGGTCCGTACGAGCAATGCAAGCAGCACTTAATTGTGTAAAGAAAGCAATTGATAGCTATCGACAGCAGGCTGCACGACCGAAGATTGCTTTGGTTTCAGATACACCTTCATTTATCAAGGAGATAACACCAAACTTGAGGGAGTCTGCAGAGGTTAGCGGAATGAGATCATCAAAATTAACCAAGTTGTTTATTCTCTATGCATATATTCTTGGCTCCACTTGTCTAACTGGTACTAGAGTAATGTGGTCCTTGACTCTTTAGAATAACATTTCCGTCTTGAAGCCCCCCCCCCCCCCCCCCAAAAAAAAAAAAAAAAAAAAAACCCCCCCCCAACCCCACAAAACACAAACAAACAAACCAGGGGCCCCTCAAAGGCACACACAGCACAAAAGAAGAGCACCCAAAAAAAGAAAAAAAAGGGAAAACAAATAAACAAATGAAATTTTCTTTTTCATCTTACTGTTTGTCTTTTCTTCTTTTGCAAACAGATAATTTATTTTAACTACACATCATTTGTTGGCAACATTTCCACCGGGAGCATGAAGAATGAACACCAGGTATGTGTTTGAATTATGCTCATTTGTGCTTGGTGTAGAGTTGAAGGTGACAAAGTGGGTATCAGGTTGAGATGCTAAGTTGTCATTGGGGTTCATAAGACAACATTAAATTTTTAACTCAATCAGAAGACAACTGCCTCGACTTTTCGTTCCTCTTGGGTCCTGGTTGAAATTCTGTGCAATAACCACAAGACCGGTTGTATAATGTTTACTTAGCCACACTTTTTACTTAGTCATGTGTACATTTCAGGACACCTTCAGGACCGCTTGTCTAATACCTTATTTTCCATCATGATTTAGTAAGACAATAAAAAAGAAAAATCAGGGACTAATTGAGAAGTACCATGAATTGAATTGAAGGCAACATAACCATGAGAGGACATTAGAAATGTTGAGAAAACAAATTGATCAAGAAGGCAATATAACATACAGCATGAAAATTACCCACTTGAAGACAAAGTATGTATAATCAAAGTTAAATCTGCATCATGAAATTCAAAGGGAAGTCTGATCTATACGCAAGCTGTCACGCCCCGCAACCTGAGGCCGCAACATATTTCACAAAGTTGGCAGGTCTTGCAGTTAACCAGTGATGACAATCTAAGTTATGAGCAGACATGACAAAATCCGTAAAGGAAAAACTTCATTATATATATATATAGGAAAATTTTCAAATGAGAACATTTCGCACCGTGCGAAAATGTTTTTAGTTTTTTTGAAATTTTTTTTCAAAAATTCTTTTTTTCACCCTCATTATATGTTGTTATACCCCCCTTAAAAAATAATCGTTGAGAAATAATGTCATTTGGCCTTCGATCAAGGCATTTCATCAAATTCGCACGTTTTGAGACCGTTAAATTTGTAACGGGTGGATGTGTGCTCTAATCCCCAACGGGTTCACCCATTATTTTACCTGGGGTATATAATTGTATGGATTAAACATCAAAAAAAATTTTTTGAAAAAAAATTTCAAAAAAATTAAAACAAAGTTTTCGCACTGTGCGAAAACCCCTTTTTTCGCAACCGAAGATCACTATATATATATAACTAGTCATAACCCGTGCACTCGGGCACGGTTCATTTAAGATATCCCATCAAAATCTTTGTTCTCCCCAAAAATTATTTCCCCCTCCAAAATCTAAACGAACAAAATTTAACCCAGACCAAAAAGTGGGGAAAAAGTGAAATGTGAGGGGTTTTTAGGAAAAGGTAGAAAGGGTCGGTATTCTGCACAAATGTAGTGATTGTGGGGAAGTGCATAAGTGTGTGTAGGGTGTGTGTGGGTAAAAAGTGAAATGAGAGGGGTTTTTAGCAAAAATGGGAAATGTGTGGTATTCTACGCAAATGTAGTGATTGTGGGGGTTTGAAAACCAAAGGAAAAAAGTGGTGGGTTTTCCCAACACTCATCTCAATACTTCTTTTACCAAGATTAAATCATAGCCATTCTTCTATCAACCTCTTTATACATCAGCATGACATCAGCTTGTCCTAGTCAGCCCTAGAATTCAAAAACAGTTGTCAAATGTAATATATATATATATATATATATATATATATATATATATATAAAAGCGAGTTTTACAAAAGAGGCTCTCAGAATATGATCTATGTACATCACAAAATAGGATCACTAACTAAGACTTAAGTACACCAAAAAGTTCTACAAGATAACACATCATCACCTGACTACCACTAAATCAAAGATCTGCAGACTCCACTTTTGGCTCTAGAACCCCAACTGCAGGATACTCATCGAAAATATCAATACCTGGTGTTCAATGCAAAGCAAGAGCACCAAGTAATCACAATAACTTCAAGAATTTTGGTATTTGAACATTTATGTGAGCGTAAGTAAGTAGAACTACTGAAAACAAGGCTCAAAATAATGAGAAGCACATTTATCAAGGAACTAACTACTCAAGCTAACAAAGAAGAGAGTAACATGCATCATTCTGTGGTAGATTTCTTACTTTCTACAAGTTAAGCCAAACCTAGGCCGTGAATCATATTGGGGAGTACATGAGCAACCAAGGAGTCCACTACAGGCCACGTGGGCGCTCATCCGGGCTAAGCCCACAGAAACAACAAGAGGGCCGACACATGACTCATTGACTCACATTAACAAGTGGACTGTAACTGTCTTTTGGAACAAATCATGACACCTGTCGCTCCCACACCCCCACTAATATGATTTATCCCATACCCAGTGAGTCTTAAGTGCTAAATGTAAACCAAGTGTACTTCACTCCACCTCTCAGTGATATGTCACATGTGTTATACTAATTTGATATCATTTATTTTATTTGTCATATGAGACAAGTATTCAATTTCTTGATTCAAGTGTAGTCACGTTGAATTTAGGCAATATGTGGGTGTGCTATGTGGTACCACACATTCTCATGTCCATGAATTTAACAAGATGTTCCTTCAGGATATTGCACGAGATATTCATAACAGGATTTAACAAGACTTTCTAGTGTCCGTATTTATCATTGCACGCCCATCATAAAGCTAAATTCATTGCCATAGACTTAGCATGTAGTAAACATCAATTACTTGAAAAATGATTTAATAGCATGACAACAAGTAGCATGGTAATAGACATATCATTAATTAAACAAGGATTCGACATGTGACAGATATTATGAACAATGTTTCTTTTTGAGCATTAACTGAAAATAAAGCACCAATAACATAATAAATACCTGTATCTGAGAATCATGCTATGGTTGCACTTCATTTTAAAATTAAGATGGAACTTCAAGTGGAAGGGGGTCATTGATGTTGATCATCATTGATCATTTTAATGGGACTTAACCATATTCATGGCTTTAATTCCATCCTTAGGCAACATAGGGACTTAAGTATCAAAACCATGTGTTCATGGTTTAATCTTATGATCCTTCAAGCATTCATTTAGGGACTTAAGGGACTGAACCCTCAGTTATCATCATTGGGCAATCTGAATTTTATGGGACAAGTATACAATGTAGCTCAAAGGCAACCAATCATTCAACGAGTCATGATTTATTGGCCTATGGTCTCCATGGCACCAAATAGGGTTCAGCCATACTTAGAAAATCGAACTGCAGGTTCATATTAATACCCAAAATTTGCCTAACAAGAATAACAGAGCCAAGGTTAAGCTTGGCTGAAATTTCAGAGCCAAGTATGGCTCAAAACATCATGATAAAGGTGCAACAGAGCATAGGGCAGCGGCATGAGTTGCCACCAAGCCCAAAAACTACTAATTTACGTTCAGAATTCATCATAGCTATGAAACATAAAGGTTTAACACCAAAATTCCTGAAGTTCAGAGTGATTTATCTTGATTTTGAGCTCATAGGACGGACATAACAGAGATCATTACTTTAGTTTTCAGATCGGTCCTCAAACAGAGAAAAAACCCCCAAATTGCATAAAAAGACAACCTTTTTTTGAAAAACGATTTTTTACATACAAGCTGAAATTTTTGGACTTACCCAAGCTTAAATAGAGGATGGGAAGAGCCTAGAAGGCTTGTAGAAGAGATGAGAGGATGCCACGAGTTCTTACCTTCAGATCTGAAGGAAAAACGTGGCAAAACCCCAAAAATTAGGGTTTGGAGATGAGCCATGTGTAGTAGGAGGTGGAAGGAGGAGGAGGAGCCTTGTTTTACTCCAAGTAGGTGCTGGCAAGAGAGGGAGGAAGAGGAGAGATCAGATCAGAGATCTTTTTCTTTTTCTTTTCTTTTCTTTTTTTCTGCCGCTTGCTGTTTCACGCACGCTGCGCGTATCGAGAGAGAGAGAGAGGCGTGTGAGGGGGAGAGAGAAAGGGAGAGGGGTTTAGTTTTTTTTTCAGTTATGGGCTTTGATGGGCTGGGCCGGGAGTAATCAAAGAAAGAAAGAGATTTAAAAAAAGAAGGAAAGAAGAAAGACATGAAAAAAAGAATAGAAAAGGCCTTTTGGGCCTTTTATAAAAACTGAGCTTCACATTCTACCCACCTTACAAAAAATTTCGTCTTCGGAATTACAAAAGGGTAAATAGAAGCTAAGATACATTAAACATGTATGTATAATGCTCATACATCTTATCCTCTCTTTCCCAAGTAGACTCTCCAGGATAATCCCTGTGCCACAGTACTTTCACTAGGTTGACTACTCTGTTCCGGAGAGCCTTCTGCTGACGATCAATGATACATACTGGTTGTTGCTCATATGTCAAATCATGCTTCACTATGATCTCAGAGTGATCAACCACATGAGTCGGATCTCCCACATACTTGCGCAACTGAGACACATGAAAAACATCGTGTACTCCTTCTAAAGATGGAGGTAGCGCAAGTCTGTAAGCCACTTCCCCTGCACGCTCCAAAATGTCAAAGGGTCCAATGAAGTGGGGACTAAGCTTCACTCTCCGTCTAAATCTAATCAGACCTCTGGTAGGAGAGATCTTTAGAAAGACATGGTCACCAGGCTGGAACTCCAAATGTCTGCGCTTCGTATCCGCCCAGTGCTTATACCGATCTTGTGCTATCTGAAGCTTCTCTCTGATGGTGCGCATAACATCTACAGCCTCTATGATCATCTCTGGTCCAATCAGCTCCATGTCACACACGTCATCCCAACTCAAAGGTGAGCGGCACTTTCTTTCATACAATGCTGCAAAAGATGCCATATCGATGCTGGCCTGGTAACTGTTGTTATATGCAAACTCCACGAGATGTAGGTGATCTTCTCACGATCCATTGAAGTCTAACATACATGCATGCAACATATCCTCCAATATTTGTATATTGCACTCGGACTGTCCATCTGTTTGTGGATGCTATGCTGTACTAAAACTCAGATGGGTTCCTAGATGTTCCTGGAGACTTTTCCAAAAATGTGAGGTAAAACGAGTATCTCTGTCTGAAACTATACTCACAGGAACACATTGCAGCCTCACAATTTCTTCCATATATTTCTTGGCAAGCACTTCTGTTGACTGGCCAACTCGAGAGGGAATGAAGTGAGCTGACTTGGTCAACTGATCAACGATCACCCATACAACATCATTGTGTTTCGTGCTTCTAGGCAATCATGTCACAAAATCCATGGTGATGTGTTGCCATTTCCATTCTGGAATAGGTAAAGGTTGCGATAATCCAGCAGTCCTCTGATGCTCTGCTTTCACTTGCTGACATGTCATACACTTGACCACACTCTTGGCAACACTTCTCTTCATGCCATGCCACCAATAATATTGTCTCAGGTCCTTATACATCTTGGTCCCACCTGTATGGATAGAGTATGTGGAACTATGAGCTTCTGCCAACAACTCTTCTCGAATATCCCCAGATGGTACACAAATTCTATTGCCAAATCTCAAAGAACCATCTTCATGAATTCTGAACTCAGGTCTTTGTCCTGCCATCACCAGATTCCTAATCTTCTGTAACTTTTGAACATTTACCTAGGCGGCCTTGATCCTTTCTACCAGAGTTAACTGAATCTTCATATTTATTAGTGAGGCAGTCAACCCAGGCAAAATCACATCTATCTCCATGTCTCTAATCTCCTGTTGCAGTCTCCATTGAGCCGTAAGTGTCATCACTGCTGGTAGACGACTCAATGCATCTGGCACGACGTTGACCTTCCCAGGGTGATATTGGAGGTCAATGTCATAATCTGCCAACAACTCAATCTATCGGCGTTGTCACATATTAAGCTCCTTCTGAGTGAATATGTATTTCAAACTCTTGTGGTCTGTGAAAATCTTCACATGTTCCCACAACAAGAAATGCCTCCATATCTTTAATGCACATATAACTGCAGCTAATTCCAAATCATGGGTAGGATAATTCCTCACATGGTTCTTCAACTGCCTCGATGCATAAGCTACCACCCGACCATGTTGATGAAATACACATCCAAGCCCTCTACCAGATGCATCATAGAATACTTCAAATCCCCCTGTTCTATCTGGAATAACTAGGACTGGCGCTGAGGTTAAACGTTTCTTCAATTCCTTAAAAGTCTCCTCACAAGTCTTAGACCAGACAAACAACACATTCTTTCTCGTCAGACGAGTCATGGGCTCTGCAATCTTCGAGAAATCCTTAATGAATCTCCTGTAATAACCAGCTAATACCAGAAAACTCCGAATCTCAGTCACTGATCGAGGAACATGCCAAATCTGAATAACCGCTACATTCTCGGGATCCACAGAGATTCCTTCTCTTGATACGACATGACCCAAGAAAGTTACTTTGTTTAACCAAAACTCACACTTACTGAGCAACTTATGATGTCTCAAGGTCTCTAATACATTCCTTAAATGTTCAGCATGCTCCTGGGCATTCTTTGAGTAGATCAAGATGTCATCAATAAAACCACCACAAACATGTCCAGGAATTAATACAACACCTAATTCATCAGACTCATGAATACTGCAGGTGCATTAGTGACACCAAACGGCATCACCAGGTACTCATAATGCCCATACTTTGTCCTGAATGCAGTAGTGGGAACTTCATTCTTCTCTACCCGTACTTGATGATATCCAGTCCGCAAATCCAATTTCGAAAATACACTTGATCCTTCGAGCTGGTCAAAGATATCATCAATGCGAGGGAGATGATACGTGTTCTTCATTGTTACCTTATTTAACTCCATGGAATCCACACATATACGCCGAGTTCCATCCTTCTTCCTAACCAATAAGATATGTGCATCCCATGGAGACACACTAGGTCGTATCCACCCTTTCTTCATCAAATCATCCAGATGGTTCCGGACCTCCTCTAATTCCGGTGGTGCCATTTGATATGGTTGCTTTGATATGGGTTGGGCACCTGGAACTAGGTCGATAGCAAACACAATGTCACGTTCTGGAGGTAACCCAGAAAGATCATCTGGGAATACATCCATGAACTCTCGCACGACCTCTGGAACCTTTGGATCAACTTCCATGTTAGCTATTACAGGTTCAATAGGCTTGGCTCGGAATTGAACTGGCTTCAGATCTACTTCCACTAATAAACTCAAATCTTGGATGATCGGGCATCTTAAACACTACCCTTCTTTGACGACAGTCTATGGTAGCGTGGAAGGTTCCCAACCAGTCCATCCTAATTACTGCTTCAAAGCTTGGCAACTCAATCACTACAAAATCCGCATATAACTCACTTCCACAAATAACTACAGGACACTGAGGATACCCACTAATGGCTTTTATCACACCATTGCCCGTGTTGATGTTCCAACAAGAAGCCAAGGGTCCCAACGGGGAGAGTGTGTGTTGACGAATCGGGTAGCTAAGAAGCAATGAGAAGCTCCCGAGTCAAACAATGTGAGGGCAGGCTTACCAGAAACCAATACGGTACCTAAGGTCAAAAATACTAAATCTAAGCAAACAAGGTGGGCATATGAAAGTAATTACTGAAGGCAAATAAAATCTTACATGTAATCACTTGACCAGTGGCCTCAGTCTCGACTGCAGTCATGGTGAAAGCTTGGCGCTTTGGCTGAGGCTGCTGTGATCTAGCCTGCTGAAAAGCCTTCTTCTGAGGAGGAAGTGATGGTCTATGTGGTGCACCTTCTACTGGAGCAGAAACATGAACATGGGCCGGAATTGCGGAAACTACTGCTCGCGATCCCTCTGTGGGCAGTCCCTGGCACTATGCTCTTTCGATCCACAGACTAGGCAAAGTCCCAAAAGTAGTCGGCATTCTGACTTAATGTGCTCAGGCTTCCCACAGTAATGACATGCTAGCTGCTGCTTTGGCTGGGGAGGTGTCGACCTCTTGAATTGAACTTGCTGTACTGGCCGGTGCACAGCTCTAGCTGGTGGCATGGGTTGCCTACGGTTCCCTTCAGTGGCTGCTGGAGAAGGTAATGGCCGCCTCGGGGGTGCAAGCATGAGACGCTTCCGCTCGGCTTCCCTTTGGATATACTCATACTCACGAGCGGTTGCCAATATCTCCGCATGTGTCTTCAGATTCAACCCAACCATCTTCTCCCGAATCCTGATATTCAGGCCGTTTTGAAAGCGATGAGCCCGAGCTAGTGGAGTGGAAACCATATCCTTTGCGAACCTGCTGAGCATGGAGAACTTAGCATCATACTCTTCTACTGTCATGGACCTTTGCTTCAAATTGGTAAACCGAGCCTCTAACTCCATCTGGGCTTCAGGTGAGAAAAACTGTGCATTGAATCGCTCCTTGAAAGTATCCCAAGGAATTGGCTTCTCCAATCGGTCTTCTGCGGCATCCCACCAAATCCTGCCCCCTCCACTAACTGCAACTTAGCCATTTGACCCATGACTCTGGGGCAATATCTGCAGCTGTTAAATCATCGATAGTACTCAGCCATTCCTCCACTGTCAAAGGATCCTCTCGACCATTGAAGGTCTTCAGACCCAAGGACCGAAACCTCTGAACTCCTCCATCCTGCTTGGGCTCATTCCGTAGAGCTTGAACCAGCTCTCGGAGAGCCTACCGTCGGATGACCAGAACCACATCCAGAGGCATTCTGAGCCATTTCTACAGTACGCCTACGTCGATTGTAAACTCGCATATGCCTACATTAACAGGCCAAAGTTAGTTCCTTTTTACGCATTATTTATCGTACATCCTACTCTTCCTAGATTGTCCACAAGGTTGGTTGCAAGGACCTGCATGGGCCACCAAGAAAATATGTCACGCCCCGCAACCTGGGGCCGCAACATGTTTTACAAAGTTGGCAGGTCTTGCAATTAACAGTGATGACAATCTAAGCTATGAGCAGACATGTACAAGATGCGTAAAGGAAAAACTTCATTATATATATAAGCGAGTTTTACAAAAGAGGCTCTCAGAACGTGATATATGTACATCACAAAATAGGATCACATTCTAAGACCTAAGTACACTAAAAAGTTCTACAAGATAACTCATCATCACCTGACTACCACTAAATCAAAGATTTGCAGACTCCACTTTTGGCTCTAGAACCCCAACTGCAGGATACTCCTCGGAACTACCAACACCTGGTGTTCAATGCAAAGCAAGAGCACCAAGTAATCACAATAACTTCAAGGATTTTGGTATTTGAACATTTATGTGAGCGTAAGTAAGTAAAACTACTGAAAATAAGGCTCAAAATAATGAGAAGCGCATTTATCAAGGAACTAACTACTCAAGCTAACAAAGAATAGAGTAACATGCATCATTCTGTGGTAGATTTCTTATTTTCTACAAGTTAAGCCAAACCTAGGCCGTGAATCATATTGGGGAGTACGAGAGCAACCAAAGAGTCCACTACAGGCCACTGCGGTGCTCACCTGGGCTAAGCCCACAGAAACAACAGGAAGACAGACACATGACTCATTGACTCACATTAACAACCGGACTGTAACCGTCTTTTGGAACAAATCATGGCTCCTGTCGCTCCCACACCCCCACTAATATGATTTACCACATACCCAATAAGTCTCAAGTGCTCAGTGTAAACCAAGTGTACTTCACTCCACCGCTCAGTGATATGTCACATGTGTTATACTTATTTGATATCATTTCTTTTATTTGTCATGTGAGACAAGTATTCAATTTCTTGATTCAAGTGTAGTCACATTGAATTTAGGCAATATGTGGGTGTGCTATGTGGTACCACACATTCTCATGTCCATGAATTTAACAAGATGTTCCTTCAGGATATTGCACGGGATATTCATAACAGGATTCAACAAGACTTTCTAGTGTCTGTATTTATCATTGCACACCCATCATAAAGCTAAATTCATTGCCATGGACCTTTATGTAGTAAACATCAATTACTTGAAAAATGATTTAACAGCATGACAACAAGTAGCATGGTAGTAGTCATATCATTAATTAAACAAGCATTCTGTTAGGATCCAAAATAAAAAAACAATTTTTATAGAGAAATCAAAGCTAGAACAAGATAATTGAGCGCAAAAGAGGTGCGCTCTCCTCCCAAGACGCCTAAGAGGACGTCCGCACTCGTTTAATCTAAGATCTAAACTAAAGACGCTCAATAGAAACTATCCAATATCAAGCATGCCTAAACATATGACGGTTAGCCCCTATAAATAAAAGAAACTAGGGTTCCTAGGCTAATGGGCGCGCGCGCACAATCAAGAGAAAGGGGGGCCGGAGGCTATGCATGGGCCCGGCCCATGGGGAGGCGGGTATAGACCCTGCGGGTCTATCAATACTCCCCCCAAAGAGCCACCTTGTTCTCAAGGTGGTGTAAGTACCGGCGGTGCTACTCCGAGTGGGAGTCGTCCTCCCCTCCGATCCCCTCGTCCTCCACGTCATCTTCCCCGCCTGCTTTCGCTATCAACACCTGCAGCTTTCGATCCACACAGCGGTGTCCCGGAGTGAAGCGCTCGTCGCATCTGAAACAGAGCCATTTTTGCCTCTTCTCCCTCATTTCCACATCGGTCATTCTTTGGAATTGGCCCCCAGCCGGTGGTGGGATGTTCTGCTCCCCCGTCTTCTCAAGCCCTGCCTGAACTGCCTCAGTAGTAACCCCTGCTCCGCCTGCTCCAATCGCGGTGCCCCGCTGTAACTGCCCACTGTAGCTGCTCCCGCCTCTCCTATTCTCAGTTCGGGAGTCCTCCACCATCTGCGCCATCTCGATGACCTCTGAAAGCCCCCGAGGCTTGTAGGGTCTCACCACAGCTCGAAGACTAGGTCGCAGCCCCTTCAAGAAGGTGCCCTCCAGCGACTCGTCCGACACCCCATGAACTCGCCCTGCCAGTATCTCAAATCTCTCGATGTACTCTCGCACCGGCCCATCCTGCCTAAGGGCAAATAGCTGTTCGTGTAGGTTCCCCTAACGGGGTCTCTAAACTTCTCCAGCACCAAGTCTTTCAGCTCCTCCCAGCTTCGGATCTGCTGCCTCCTCTCCTTCCACTGGAACCACCCCAAAGCTCTCCCCTCCATGCAAATGACTGCTGCCTCCATCTTCTGTGCCTCGGACATGCGGTGCGCCGCGAAATATCTCTCCGTTGTGAACAACCAGGCGTGTGGATCCTCCCCAGAAAATATCGGCATCTTCAGCTTCCGGACTCTACAATCTCCTCCAAAGTGCCCCTGCTCGGGCCTCCCCTCTCGGTGATGTGGATGGTAGTGCTGTCTCCTCTCGTCCTGAGTCTCGTATCGTCTAGGTGGCACTCCTCCGCGACCCCCATAGTCTCCTCGGTAATCCTCTCGTCGGCCCCCGAAATCGTCCCAACCCGCGTCATCACCGAACTCCGCCTCGTAGCCTCCCTCGCTGTCATAATAATGGTCTCTCCCGCGTCCGTCTCCGTACAATGGGTCCTCCGCTATTGGACGCCGTCCCGAAGGGTCGAAGAACCCTCCCAAAAACTATCCGCGACCATCATCTACTACTATCTGCTGTCCGTGGGGCTCAACAAACCCACTTGGAGGCTGGCCGTGCGCGTCCTCCCCCTGGCGGCTGCCAGGGGGGCTCCCGTCCCCTATACGCCGCAGGCAGGGCCCTGTCGGCCCTCTGGCAGGGCCGGCGGGACCTGCCGGACCCCCGGCAGGGTCGCCTGGCCCTGCCAGCCACCTGGCAGGGCCGGTGGGCCCTGCCGGCCTCCTTGCAGGGCCGGCGAGCCCTGCCGGAGGTCCGGCAGGGTTGCCGGACCTGTGCGGGGGCCGACAGGGCCTGGCCAGCCCTGCCGAGCCCCGCGATGGCCGGGGGCCTCCTCCATTCACGTCGTGCGGCTGCCGCCCCCCGAAAGGGTTTTGGGGGGCCGGCCGCCCCTCCTCGCCTTCGTGCGCTGTCCGAAAAGGGCGGCTAGGGCTGCCTCCGCCCCTTTGATAATCCATCGCGTTGCGCCACACCTCCTTGCGATAATCCACCTTCCATGGCCCCTCTTCCTCATCATCGGCAAGATCCTCCACCAAAAAGTCGTTTTCCGGATCAAAGCTCTCAACTTTCTCCTTCTCCTTCTTCAAAGGTGCCGCCTTTTCCCCCGAT
Organism: Scilla litardierei; assembly: GCA_030789695.1. Taxonomy (NCBI): domain Eukaryota; kingdom Viridiplantae; phylum Streptophyta; class Magnoliopsida; order Asparagales; family Asparagaceae; genus Scilla; species Scilla litardierei. Next base: position 8,048 of record JAULAV010001631.1, on the reverse strand, counting down.
TTAGGGTTTCCTTCTCCTTTGTTGTTCGTCGCCAATTGATTTAGGGTTCCCATCAATTGCGCGAATTGTTCGTCGTGTTTCGCTTGATTCACCGCCAATTGGTTGATGGAAGCCGTCAACTTGGCCATGGATTCATCGTTTGCCGCCAACGATTTCTTGATCCCAACGATTTCGCTCGTGAACTTTGCCTCCAAAGTCTCAATTTTGTCGTGCGATCTTGTCGTGGCCGCCATGGATCGTCACGCGCTCTGATACCAAAATGTTAGGATCCAAAATAAAAAGAAAATTTTTATAGAGAAATCAAAGTTATAACAAGATAATTGAGCGCAAAAGAGGTGCGCTCTCCTCCCAAGATGCCTAAGAGGACGTCCACACTCGTTTAATCCAAGATCTAAACTAAAGACGCTCAATAGAAAATATCCAATCTCAAGCATGCCTAAACATATGACGGCTAGCCCCTATAAATAAAAGAAACTTGGGTTCCTAGGCTAATGGGCGCGCGCGCACAATCAAGAGAAAGGGGGGCTGGCGGCTATGCATGGGCCCGGCCCATGGGGAGGCGGGTATAGACCCCGCGGGTCTATCACATTCGACATGTGATAAATATTATGAACAATGTTTCATTTTGAGCGTTAACTGAAAATAAAGCACTAATAACATAATAAATACATGTATCTGAGAATCATGCTATGGTTGCACTTTATTTTGAAATTAAGATGGAACTTCAAGTGAAAAGGGGGGTCATTGATGGTGATCATCATTGATCATTTTAACGAGACTTAACCATATTCATGGCTTTAATTTCATCCTTAGGACTTAAGTATCAAAACCATGTGTTCATGGTTTAATCTTATGATCCTTCAAGCATTCATTTAGGGACTTAAGGGACTGAACCCTTCAGTTATCATCATTGGGCAATCTGAATTTATGGGACAAGTATACAACGTAGCTCAAAGGCAACCAATCATTCAACGAGTCATGATTTATGGGCCTATGGTCTCCATGGCACCAAATAGGGTTCATCCATACTCAGAAAATAGAACTGTAGGTTCATATTAATACCCAAAATTTGCCTAACAAGAATAACAGAGCCAAGGTTAAGCTTGGCTGAAATTTCAGAGCCAAGTATGGCTCAAAACATCATGATAAAGATGCAATAGAGCATATGGCAGCGGCATGAGTTGCCACCAAGCCCAAAAACTACTAATTTACGCTCAGAATTCATCATAGCTATGAAACATAAATGTTTAACACCGAAATTCCTGAAGTTGAGAGCGATTTACCTTGATTTTGAGCTCATAGGACGGACATAACAGAGATCATTAGTTCAGTTTTCAAATCTGTCCTCAAACAGAGAGAGAAAACCCCCAAATTGCATAAAAAGGCAACCTTTTTTTGAAAAACGATTTTTTTTTGCATACAAGCTGAAATTTTTGGACTTACCCAGGCTTAAATAGAGGATGGGAAGAGCCTAGAAGGCTTGTAGAAGAGATGAGAGGGTGCCATGAAGTCCTTACCTTCAGATCTGAAGGAAAAACGTGGCAAAACCCCATAAATTAGGGTTTGGAGATGAGCCACGTGTAGTAGGAGGTGGAAGGAGGAGGAGCCTTGTTTTACTCCAAGTAGGTGCTGGCAAGAGAGGGAGGAAGAGGAGAGATCAGATCTGAGATCTTTTTCTTTTTTTCTTTTCTTTTTTTCTGTCGCTTGCTGTTTCACGCGCGCTGCGCGTCGAGAGAGAGAGAGAGAGGCGCGTGAGGGGGAGAGAGAAAGGGAGAGAGGTTTAGTTTTTTTTCCAGTTATAGGCTTTGATGGGCTGGGCCCGAAGTAATAAAAGAAAGAAAGAGAAAAATTTAAAAAAAAGAAGGAAAGAAGAAAGACCGGGAAAAAGGTAAAAAGAACAGAAAAGGCCTTTTGGGCCTTTTATAAAAACTGAGCTTCACACAAGCTAAATGATATTCAACTTTAAGAAATTACTTCGATGTCTTAAAGCTCGAATCCTTACTGAAAAGTGTAGAATATATCCACCTTGGTCCTTGGGTCATCCCACAGTTACTTAGAACCAGCTAATTTTTGCTATAATGATCATTGTTTGAACCTTCTTAGGCATTTCAAAATTGCTCGGGCTGGTCTGTTGCAAATTAAGATGTGGCACTGCAAAAACTTCTCCCACCTAACCCCCTCATGTGTCACTAGAGACAGTTGTGATTTTCATGACAATAGCTGGCTGACCAATTTTTATGAAACATGCATGTGGGTAGGCTGATGATCTATAGAGCCGCCTCGCCATTTCTAGTGTAGTATAGGTGTTTGGTATAAATGTAGTTGAATCTCGACTATAGAGTAGGTCTTTGTAACGTCCCGGTTTCTGGAGGTTATCACAAATTACAATAATATGCAGATCTTGTTGTTACCAGTGAAAACATGATATGCAAAATAGATATATACTGCAAAACATACATGTACGGATTGACTCAGAAACTTTGTGCATGGTTCAAGGGAAATGAAGCTGGTCCTAAAACTCGGAATCTATTCAAACACTTGAGAGATGTAGGATTGGATTAGAGTAGACTATATCTACGCCAAGTGTTCAGTTTATATATAAGGCACGAAGAAAGACATGTACAAGGCATGTGAAGTTATACTACAGAACGAAGCTGTAACAAGTTATGATCACATTAAACGATTACAAGTAAAAAATACTACTGAAGCATGCAAATGTGAACTATAGAGTAACATGTATAACATGTTATGAATGTTTTAATGTCATGTGAATGTGTAGCATTACCAATCCCAGGTTGTGACTCATGTTCAAGGGTACGATGTGTAGGAACATGTTCTGGTGTATAACCCCGCTACAACTGTGAATTTCGGAAATGATCTTAATAATATGACCTCTCATTTTTCTAAGAGAGGAAAATGTATGTATTAGTATAATCTCTCATTCTCTAAGGAAAAGGAAAAATGCATATGACCCCCTTTCAAAAAAGGAAGTCGAAAAATGAATACTTGTACTATATCTTACTTTCATGAAGGAGAGAAAAAAATGAATACAGTAGCGCCTCATTCCGTGAAAGGAAGAGTAAATAATGTATACTTGTTATATACACCATTTTATGGAGGAGAATGGAAGAATGAATATAGCCATCATTGCACTCGCACCCTTTGGACAGTGAGTTAACCCAAACCCCGTGAGTCAAGTGTGATGTCAAGGTATTAATACTGTTTCAAGTTGTCTAACTGTTCTCAAGATGTCTATGTTACGTAATTAGGATGCTATGCATGTATTCCAATTCACGTTCTCAATGGCTGTGTAATTTCTGTAAATAGGTATTATGATCAAGTCACAAGTGTTCCTTACGCATAGTCCTTAAGTGTTGGGATCTGGAAGGAATCCATTTCCCAACATTAAGTACGCAATTTAATAATATTGTCCAATAGTTCCAATTGCTTGCATGTATGTGGAAATCATGTTCTCATTTCAATAGCAATTTCTTATGTAATAATTTCATCATAATAAAAGCCCAATAATTACAGCGTAACCAAAAGCCCAATAATTCGAGCATACCAAAAGCCTAATAATTCCTGCGTACCAAAAGCCCTAACTTCTCTGCCGAATGGAAACCCAATAGTCCCAAGCCCACAAAGGCAATCAGAGGCACAAAGCCACACATGCCTCCTGGCAAATCATTGGCAGTACAGGACTCGCCAAGAATGACATGGGTTCAATAAAGAATTAACAGCAATATGGCCAAAATTATAACGCATCCTGATCCCGACATTACCCATGGTGTTCAACCACTCCAGCGGCCAACTACGCCACCGACTAATCCGGCAATTAAAGAAGTAATGAGCATTGGTGAGGGTTACCGAGAACACTAAGGGTGCTGTTAATAATCCTCAAAGGGAAAAATCCATCGCGTGCTTTGTTATGAATCATCATCTCCATTAAACCCAAATTCCCACAATTTCCACCAATTCCACAATCAAATTCAGAAATTAAAACGAATAATTAAACCAAGAACTTGGGGGAAGATAGAGTCTACTATTCACCGTCGACCGGCTAAGGAACACCCAAAATCCGAAAGCCCCAGTAAGATCAAAAAGCACAACAATTGAGAGAGATTTGAGAGGAGACATAATTTTCACATACAAACCTTAGAAACATAGTTGTACTTATGTAGAGAAAGAGAAATCGTGTGAAGGAAACTGAAGATGACTAGGAGTTCGAAACCAAGCGAAACTCTTGCAGTAAGGATGGTCGGATTAGGGTTTAGTCTGCCGACCGATGGGGGCAGTGGCGTCCTCAGCTCAAAGAGGGGTCTTGAATCAGTTTGGGGAAAGAGAAGTTGGGTTAGTTTTCAAATGGCTTGGCTTTTGTTTTCCTTTAAGAGAGGTATAGTGGGCCGGCCTAAAGGAATTAGAGGGGAGAGTGATCTGTGAGCATTGTCTTTGGAAAAATTAAGAAGGGAAAGATAACGAGAATCGTGGGCCGGATTATTGGGTTGATGGGCTTGTTTGGATGGAGAAAAGGGAATGATAATTTTAAGAAAAAGAAAGGAGAAAATCAGAAAAATGGTTAGAAAATATGAAATTTTTTACAGGAAATTCCTAAAATTTCGGACCATTACATTCTGCACACCTTATAAAAACTTCCGTCCTTGAAATTTCCAAAAAGGTAAGATAAAAGTAACTGAGAGCATTCAAAGGATATGTCAAATGATTAAGTCGTGACAAGCTAAATGGATGTCAAATGATTTCTTTAGATCTCACATTCCGGCGGTCAAAGCGCATTCTCCTACCTCTCATGCAAAAGATTTGAAGTTGCAAACAATATTTAAAACTCAATGTTTATTCAATCACTTATTCATATCTAAAAGTTTAATAACAGACTCATATTTATCGGATAAGAAACAAACTTCTTTTCTAATTCATACGCAGACTCCTAATAGGATTCAAACATCTAAATAGACTCAAATAAAAGATAACTACTTTCAAAAGAAATTAAAAAGACCACAATAAAGAAAATAAATTGTAAACTCACACACTCAAAATAAATAGAAGAGAACTCTTGATTAAAATTCGAAATCATTCTCCTTCTCTGATAATAAGTTCTTCAAGGAGTATGATTCCCATCACCTCTCCTCAGCTTTTGAGGCATTCATCTTCGATAAATGACAATGATGACATGTGTCCAATATATCTAAGTTTAGGTGATTGATTTGTTCATTTTGCAATTAAGAACAATCTAAATCTGATTGTCCTTTGGGTTTTTGTGCAAATAAGAAAGATTAAAGAGAAGAAGAAAGAAAGAAAATAAGTGAAAAAGAATGAGAAAAGATTTATGAAAATTAATTAGAAAAATTCATAGAAAATTTATAGAAATTTCCAATAATCTTATAGAATTTTTCGGCTCATTACACATTTTATGGTAGAGATCAACTCACCTGGCCTTTCCGGAATAATCAATGTTTCTTCTTAATATCCATCGACCAGTAGCATTTAGGAGTTGTGCTCATGCGAGTTCATTGGGCCAATCAGTATGATCTTATTATGATCTCAATTTTCGTTACACATCTCCAAGGACTTTACACATGCAATATATACACAATAGTGTACTCAGCAATGTATAAGAAAATTACATAGATAAAGAGTATATAATAGTATACTATTATTTTGAATAAGACGTCTTTATATAATTACAATAATTGTTTGAAGGGCACATCGTCCAATAAAATTAAACCTAATCTATGGAAGCAAAGGAAGATGATGAAGGTGAAAAATAATAATTTTAGCTTTGATTGTGTCAGCCTCGCAACCCAGGCTTGCAGCATGTTGGCAAAGAAATGATAGTGTAGTGTAGGATCGAAAAGTACACCTTAGAGGGGAGTGAATATGGTGATCGACAAATTAAAAATTACGTGCAACACACAGTCAGATAAAACCACAGAAATCGTAGCCAATCACAGATAACACCAGATGTACCATGCTTGTTTGAATCTCGACCTGCTCCAGCAACCTCCAAAGTCCCTAATAGGCAATGTTATAAATATCGGATATCGGTTGCATATCGGCCTAGGAAATTTGATATCGGATTACGGATATTGGAGATATATCGGGGATATTGATTAAATATCGGAGTGTTATATCGGATGCTTAAAAATGATGACATATGCGAACATAGATGTATTTAAGAAGATATAAACTATACTAACTCAAATAAAAGTATATTTTGGTTATAATTCTCTCGTTAAACATGAATCTCAGGGATATTGACTAAAATATCAGAGTGTCATATCAGAGGCTAAAAAATGATGTCAAATAAAAGCATAGATATGTGATGTATGTATTAAAAAAGAGAGGCATTGATTGTTGATATAGGGGGGTGGTGTTTAAATAGGTATACCACCTTCTATGTGTTGATTGTTGTTGTAGGGGGTGCTGTTTAAAGTACCCAAGACTTAAAAAAGCAAAAAAACTATTCCCCTCAAGTCTTAAAAAAGTAAAAAAATCGCAAGTTGGGAATTTGCACTAGGCTGATACTGAAAACATTTTTAAAAACTGAAAAATATTATTCATGAGGATCACTATTATTCAAATGGACACATAGTGATAGCTCAAATAAGCAACTTCCTATATTATTCATGTGGATTAATATTAACAGTGTGAAGATAAAAATAAAAAAACTGAAAAAATGTAAAAATGTAAAAAAGGTAAAAGAATACTCATCTTAATAGGAAAACCATCTCTTGAGAAGAACGAACATTGGACTGAAAAAAACCGAAAACTGAAAAAATTCAGAAAATGAAAAAGGTAAAGAATACTAAGTAGTAAGCACTAAACTTGATTGGAAAATCTCTTGCGAAGATAGAATGTCGGATGTTAGCTCGATCGACGGGGAAAAAAAACCCAAAAATGGAAGGAAAAAAAATGAAAAACTAAAAAAATGTAAAATTAAAAAAAGGGCTCGATTACTCACATTGATCGGGAAACACTCCCTTGCAAAGATTAAATGCCGGACGCCAAAGTGCAATCGATTGTTGTCGGAAATTATCGCCGAACGGAGCTGAGCTGAGCGGCTTAAGGAGCGGAGCGACGAGAGGGGTGGAGCGACGTGATTAGAATTAGGACAAAGTATCGATTATCTCTGAAAAATCCCGATGCCTTTTGTCGTTTTAAGTAAATGATTGGGTCGTGTGACACATGTTGGATCCACTTTAAAGTCGATCGACCCATTAACTTTTTTAAAAAAAATTGTGAATTGCGGCTGATATTTCAAAGGGATATATCGGCCGCAATATCGGTCGCAACTTGATATTGCGGCGATATTTTTCCAAATATCGGAAAGCACAATATATAAGCTTATATCGTATCGACCTAGTGATAAATCCGATATTGCTGCTGATATCGGATATCGGACCGATATTTAGAACACTACGAATAGATCAACCAGTCTCAACACGCATACAGACACTCAGAACTCGCAAATCCCATGCTCCACGCTTACAAGCTCTATAAACTCGCAAATCTCATGCTCGACTGAACTAACCTAACTAGCTGGACTCTGTCTTAATCCATGTCACATGAATTAAGAATTTCAGAACTACACCCCGTAGCCCTCTAACCGCAAAAATAATATAAAAATAATATAAGTATCAAATCGCACTACATCACAAAAAATATTGATAAAAAGTTCAAAGTGCCCAGTTTGTGGCGTCGATATGTTCTCGTCGATGTGCTCGTAGACAGCTCCATAATTCTTCTGATCGTTCGTCAATCGGAGGTCTATATTGAAAGATATGGCTTCTCGAACTTTCAGGAGCCTTTTCATAATTTTTGAATTCTGCGGGACTGTTCTGCAAAAACTTAAAACCTACCTCTTTTTGTCAGCCGCAACCATGCCTGTGTTTTAATCCCTGCAAAACAAAGTCAAACACAATTAATTGAGGAACAGAATTTTAACAAGCTTTAAATATCTCTCTATCTCACACTCTTAATTCCTTCATTAATTCCCTAATTCTCCTCCTTTTATTCAGCAACCACATTGAATG
>JAULAV010001630.1:0-23602 GCA_030789695.1 Scilla litardierei | reverse complement strand
CGAGCGGACCGTGGGGCCCTCGGAGCGGCTGACGGCGAGGCGCTGGAGCTTCGTCGGAGCAGTGGCGGGGCCTCGTCGCGTTGGTGGCAGCACGGAGGGCGAGCGATGGCGGAAGCGAGAGCGGGGGAGGGCTGTTCGAGGGGTTGACGTCGTGCAGGCTTGGGAGCAGCGCGCTGCTCCGGTGGTAGCAAAGGTGGAGGGCGTTACGTGGGTGGTCGGAGAAAGGCAGGACGACGGTGCGTGGGTGCTCGTCGGTGTGAGGCACGGTGGGGGGTGTTTAGCTTCGTGGAGCTCGAAGAGCGGGGTGGCGATGGCGGAGTTTGAGGTGTCGGGCCTGGGGGAAGTTGAGAGGGAGAGAGATAGAGGATGTGTGTAGGGGTTACGGGGGAGAGAGAATCGGGCTTGGTAATTTTTGAAGGGGAGAGAACGCGGGAGAGAGAGAGAGACCCCTGTGTGTGAAGTGAGGGGGAGAGATGATGGGTGCGTGAGTTTAAGAGCCTGGGGGTTTTTATAAATAAACTTAATTAATATAAAATTAGGATGTAATTAAATACTTAGTCAAAGATTTAATGATGTTAGGTCTAGCTTTAGACTAAGGTAGGAAATTAGGTTGGGGCATGAATCTCATGTGGGCATACGGGTAGGGGTTAGGTAGGGTTAATTAAAATAGCTAATAGGGTAAAAAGTAATTAGGTAAAGAGGTTAAAACGTAATTAGTAGATAATGTCAAAAATACAAAATTACGATTTTGTCCCTACTAGTAAACGTGTCCGAAAAATTACGAAAACATACCCACATGATCGTATCGTCACGAGGATCGCGAATACGAAGTCCGTTTCAGGTTTTCGGCTACGGGGATACTAGTTTTTGGCCAAAACGTTTAGAAAGCGGGTCCGCGGGTTCTCTATTGAAATGATATCAGAAAATTACGAAATTAATGTGGAGAGCCCTAAATGATCATAGGAGGCTACTGCAGAAGTTTGAAGACATTTTGAAAATGTTTGGATAGGAAATAAATTCATCGAATCAAAACGGTAATTTTGGAAGATGAATTTTAACAGAAATGTTTTGGGTATTGGAGGAAATCTGAAATTGCTGAAATACTTTATAATAAGTATAGTGTTTCAAAATATTTTTATAAGAATTTTTGAAATCAGTTTAAAACTCCTGATCAACCATTACAAAATAGTTTTAAAATAGGTTAAATGCGTAAATAGTTTCATTGAAAAATACGGACCGTTACATTCTACCCTCCTTAAAATAATTCCGTCCTCGGAATTTCTCAAAACTTTATAAAATAAAATAATTGCTGTTATTAAGAAGCTCAAACAAATAAATAATAAAATGGAAAACTAGTCGAATGATTTCAATTTAGAAAATAAGTTGTTAATAGCATGAAATATAGTGGGATATCATAGCATCAAGAAAACAAGAGATATTACTAATAAATATATATTATTAACATCACCATAGCTTCCATGACTATTCCAGTATTATCACAATAGTTACTCTGACTTCTCAAGTAGCCCAAAATTAATATGAGATTATAACATCACATGAAAATGAGGGCTATTATGATGACAACATCTGTTCGAACTTGGAACCTGAGGTGATAAGCCAGTAGCAAGCTATTTAAACCACATAAACAGGAAGACTATAAAGTTTATTCGTGCTACTGGTGACTAACGGGGTCTAGCCACAGATGTTGTTCATAATATAGCAGGTATCGACTAATCCACGGGTACCAACACCATCAATTTCCATAATGCCCAACCACATGCTAACGTCCAAATCACCGCCCAAAGGTAAGTACAAGGCCAACCTTCTAAGTCAGTACTCACTGCTAGCATTCCTTCCGTCAATCTCCATACTATCCCACAATAAGGCAGGATCCATGCTCTCATCCAGAGCCAAGCACAAGGCCTACATCCAACTTCAACACCCAAGGCCAATATCATGTCAATAATCATCGCCATCACTCCTTCCGTAGACCAATACTTGACATTCGCAACCCCCAACATCACCCAACAAATGAACAACCAAAAACACGCTTTTCCGCAACCCAAAAGAAGTAGACGCAAGAGGAAGCCTAAACGGGATCTCAACCGGGGTGAGACCCAGGGCAGAGAGCTCAAGAGAAGCCCAAGGATCACGGCTTCCCAAGATCTCAGCCAAGCGGCGGTAGCGAGGGTGGCGACGAGGGTTGTTGCCAAGGCCAAAAATCCCAAAACAGAACGTCGAAGGGCCATTAGTGGTTGCGGGTCTTCGGCGATGAGAGCTGCGGCTGGTTGACGATCCATGGCAGGGACTTCCGATGGAGTGGAGCGGAAGCTGGCGGAGCTTCGGGTGAGATGGTAAGTTCGCTTGGGGAAGAGGCCGGGAGGAGGAGGGGGCGATGTCTGAGCGAAAAGGGAACCACGGGGTGGCTTGGTGAGGAAGGAGAGGAGGGGGGTTTTAAAAGAAAAGGGGGCACCAAAAGTCGTCGGTGTTAGACGGGAACGGGGATCGAGGTGGGGAAGCGGACAAAGGAAATAAATAGGGGGCGTCGAAAGTCATGGGTAGGTAGTATAGGGTAGGCGGGAAAGAATTCCAACACGTGGAAAAATCGGGTACAAGATGGGAGCAGAGTTAGAAAAGAAATACGAGTTCCAGACGGATGAAAAACGCAATAGCGTACACGTCACGTTTTGCTCGTCTCAAAATCTTCAGCATCATCCTCGAATACTTCTGAACGTCCTTCGATCTGCATCTGCTGAGGAGCTCGAACTTCTGATGATCGAAAAATTCGAATGCTACCCTCCTTAGAATAAACGTGGCTAGGGTTCAAGCAAACTAGAAATAGAAAGATTCTAAGAATGTCAAATGAAAGGTCGTCAGGCTTAAAAGGAGATTGGTAGTGAATAAGATCGATAACGTCACATAATCATGATTCACGTCCTTGCGGTCCAGCGGACACGGTCAGGGAAGTGACTAAGCCAGGATCACTTATGCCCAGTCTAGCTAGGTTGATCCAACAGACTTTAGCCAAGCACATTGACCGGTATCATGGTCCATTGAAGGAAGATCATCATTCATATGGGTGCCACCGACACAGAAGGATTTTTTTTAATACAACTAATTAATCCTATCAAAATGAATTTTTTTAAGGCCAGATAGCCAACTCCATTGGGCTCTCCGAGATGTTCCCGTCCGTCTTTCGAGTGTCAAACATGCATCCAAAGAAATGTCAGCTTAGTTGAATATCGTATACGATACATCCTGGTTTTACTATACTGTTCACGAGGTATTTTGCACGGACCTGCGTGGGCCACCAAACTTGTAACGACCCGCTCTCGGGGGCCCGTTACTTATTTGATAATTGCGCAGGTTCCGCAGTTTACCAGTGAATTCAGCATAGCCACAACGCAGAGATGTACCAACAACACTCAAACCAGCTTACAGACATTATTACAGTCCAAATTAAAGTACAACAACCAACACTCTCTCACACCAATACATGAAAGGAAATACTGAAAGGAAATGCAGAAACGGAAATACATAGTACAATACACACTCCGACAGAAAAGTAACTAAAACTCTGTGGTCTCTGGGTCGTACACAGGCTCCTCGTACTCTGGAGCAATATCCTCAACCAGATCTTCGTCTGTCGGTGCCACAAGTGGAACCGAAGGTAAGTCACAAAGATTCTAAACAAAGAAAAGGAGTACTGTACAAGTATGACAAGCAGAGGTAAAGTAAAGTACGGTGTAGTGTCTGTACAAGTGCAGAAAGTAAAGTGCATGACTGTAAAGAAGTAACCGTGCAAGCTCTGCTAAAACTACGTGACTCAAGTCGGAGAGTACGATATGTGACCGTTCAGTTCGTCTCTTGCCTGGGTGCTACCCAGACGAATGCCGGTACCCAGGCAGCAGTATGGTTTGCCGAAACGCAGGCAGCAGGACAGGGCGCCGAAACACAGGCGACAGGACAGGTAGACCAAACTCTAGTCACTCCCGTACTCTCGCAAACTATGAGTTACCCCAAAACCCGGTGATGTGTCAAGTACAAGTTCTTTACATGATTGTTCCACGAAATGTTCCAAGTCAAGTCCAACACAAGTAAGTGGCGTATGTTTCCGTGCTTCGAGCACGTAGTAGTGCGGTGCTACAAGTTCGTACGAGCACAGTGGCTAGATTTCTAAGGTTAGAACCTATCGTGACTTACCAAAATTAATACCGTTGTAGTAAGCCGGAAGAGGATCTAGCGCTTCCTCAGAAGTTGGTACACCAGAGTCTGTACCTGCAACACAAAATACTTATTTTAGAAAAACACGACTTTTTCCTATTTAATAATTAGGTTAGTTTGATTTTTAAACTCGTTAAAACGGTGTCGAAAGATATTTAAAATTTTTATATAAACCTAAAATAATTATTTAGATTTTACTGTAAGAGTGGAGAATTTTCAGAAGCTTCTGTAATTTCTTATAATTTTTAAAAGCTCAAAAATAATTTAAAAACTATTTTCCAATTAGTAACGTATTTATTCAAACATTTATTCTGGATGCAATCTACAGCGTAAAGTTGCAAATGAACTGTCAAAATGGCCGTTTCGAAGAGTACTTTAACATATATTTTTCTCATATATTAATATAGGTGAAAATACCAAATTACAGATTTTTGAATGAAAAAACATATTTAAATTTTAGGGTTAAAAATTAATTCTGGACAAACTAAGCGTCTGATTGAGATGAAACTAGTTCCATTGGGTCCAGAATGTCATTTCTGATTTTCTAGGCCTAGTCTTGTATTTTTCTGATCTCTATATTATTTATTATTAATTTAAAACCATTAAACTCAATTAATCTACTTATTAAAATACTTAAATACGTAAATACGTTACGAATACGTATTTAATGCGGATGAATATTACTCACCCCCTCGTTTTACGCTGCATGGCGCTTGGGGGTGCCGTGTGCTCGGACAGCGGCGGAGCGGAAGCGGCGGCGGCGCAGGCGGTGGGATCCGGCGGGGTGAGCGGCGGCGTCAGGCGACGGGGAAGAGGCAGTGGCCGGCGGCAACGACGTCGGAGAGCGGAGCTTCGGGGTGGACGGGCTCCGGTGAGCAGCGGAGGGGACGGAGGTGGTTTCGCTGGCGTTCATCGGTGAGGGAGAGAGAGCTCGAGCGATGGTCGGACGTCGGGAAGCGGTGGATGGTGCGGCGAGCGAAGTCGGGGAGCAGCTGTTGCTGCTGCTTGCGGTGCTTCGCGGCGGTATCAGGGGCAACAGGCGATGGCGGGGCTTCGGACGTCGGGGGCCCCGAGCTGCGGTGGGAGCAGAGCGGCGTTGCTCCGAGGTGGCGGGCTGCTGTGGGTTCACCGGGGCTTGGCGGTGGCTCACGTCATCGAGGGCGGGCTCGGATGGTTGGGCGAGGCAACGGAGATCAGGCGGAAGGCGAGGGGTCTTGCGAGCGGACCGTGGGGCCCTCGGAGCGGCTGACGGCGAGGCGCTGGAGCTTCGTCGGAGCAGTGGCGGGGCCTCGTCGCGTTGGTGGCAGCACGGAGGGCGAGCGATGGCGGAAGCGAGAGCGGGGGAGGGCTGTTCGAGGGGTTGACGTCGTGCGGGCTTGGGAGCAGCGCGCTGCTCCGGTGGTAGCAAAGGTGGAGGGCGTTACGTGGGTGGTCGGAGAAAGGCAGGACGACGGTGCGTGGGTGCTCGTCGGTGTGAGGCACGGTGGGGGGTGTTTAGCTTCGTGGAGCTCGAAGAGCGGGGTGGCGATGGCGGAGTTTGAGGTGTCGGGCCTGGGGGAAGTTGAGAGGGAGAGAGATAGAGGCTGTGTGTAGGGGTTACGGGGGAGAGAGAATCGGGCTTGGTAATTTTTGAAGGGGAGAGAACACGGGAGAGAGAGAGAGACCCCTGTGTGTGAAGTGAGGGGGAGAGATGATGGGTGCGTGAGTTTAAGAGCCTGGGGGTTTTTATAAATAAACTTAATTAATATAAAATTAGGATGTAATTAAATACTTAGTCAAAGATTTAATGATGTTAGGTCTAGCTTTAGACTAAGGTAGGAAATTAGGTTGGGGCATGAATCTCATGTGGGCATACGGGTAGGGGTTAGGTAGGGTTAATTAAAATAGCTAATAGGGTAAAAAGTAATTAGGTAAAGAGGTTAAAACGTAATTAGTAGATAATGTCAAAAATACAAAATTACGATTTTGTCCCTACTAGTAAACGTGTCCGAAAAATTACGAAAACATACCCACATGATCGTATCGTCACGAGGATCGCGAATACGAAGTCCGTTTCAGGTTTTCGGCTACGGGGATACTAGTTTTTGGCCAAAACGTTTAGAAAGCGGGTCCGCGGGTTCTCTATTGAAATGATATCAGAAAATTACGAAATTAATGTGGAGAGCCCTAAATGATCATAGGAGGCTACTGCAGAAGTTTGAAGACATTTTGAAAATGTTTGGATAGGAAATAAATTCATCGAATCAAAACGGTAATTTTGGAAGATGAATTTTAACAGAAATGTTTTGGGTATTGGAGGAAATCTGAAATTGCTGAAATACTTTATAATAAGTCTAGTGTTTCAAAATATTTTTATAAGAATTTTTCAAATCAGTTTAAAACTCCTGATCAACCATTACAAAATAGTTTTAAAATAGGTTAAATGCGTAAATAGTTGCATTGAAAAATACGGACCGTTACATAACATCAGGGAGATTCGCGTGCGGTTCATGCGACTGCCCTATGAGGTATGGGTCCCCGGGTCGGAGGAAACGGTGTGCTCGCCCGGAGATAATGAGGTCGGGGTTTATGTCCGGTCATTTGAGTTGGGGCTCCGTTTCCCGATCCACCCGTATCTGCTTTATCTATTGAACTTCCTGGAGTTGCCGATATTTGCCCTAGCGCCCCGGTCCTGGGGCTTGCTGGTGGGGTTCGTCGTCTTGTGTCTTGCCTGCTCCTTGAGTCCCTCCCTGGCGATGTTCCAGCATTTCTTCGTAGTCCAGAAGAGGGGAATGTATCATTGTGTTTGTGCTAGGAGAGGACGAGAACTAATCCGCGGGGTGCCCGACGATGTCGGCGAATGGATGAGGAAGTTCGCCTTCGTGATGATGCCGAGCGACACGGGCCGCTAGTCCCCTGGTTCCTACGGGACTGTATATGGATAGGTTCGGAGAGCCAGCTACCCATTTGACAGCCACTCAGACCATCTAACGACACGGTAGGGCAAGCCGAGTGCAGGGAGGTGTGGTTATTTTAATACATTTCTCCTGGAGTTGCTGCTTCCTTCGTTCTGTGGTTTTGAGTTCCCTGTCTGTTTAAAGGTTAGGCGGCATAGGAACCACGGGAACCCAGGAGGGAGAAAGACGATGTACGGGATACGGGATCCTCGTAGTAGGCTGGACCAAAATCCAGCCGAGGGAGGGCAGCCTTTAGAAACAACAGGTTGGGAAAGCAAGAGAACGCTTCGCGTTTTCTTATCTTCTTCCCGTAGGAGTAGCACAAAAAGAGGGATTAGCATTATTGACCCCATGAGAAACCACTAACACCTTCCTCGTTGGGGCTCCGCGCACTGGGAAAAGGCTTCCGCGACGGGAAACCGGCCACTAGTTACGAAGTGAACAACAGGTATCGAGAGGTGTCGAACTGGGGGGGGGCGAAACCCTCTAGTGAATGAAAGGGTGGAGCTGACTGGGGAAGATCTAGCAAAAGCTCAGATTCTGATGGAACTGCCCGAGGCGTACTGTCAGCTAGCAAGTTTGACGCGGAGCAGTCGGCTCGCCCAGGACTTTTGGTCCCTAGGTATCTTTGACATTTGGTAAACCTTTAGCTAGGCTTACCCTGATCTCTTTTTCCTTCGTAGGTGGAGACGTGATGCGAGGGCCGGAGGAGGTGTCGGGATCAGCCGGAGTCCCCATCGCGGAGGACACTGGTCCTTGCAAGAAAGGCAAGGGAGTGGCGCACGAAGTAGGATCCCGGGAATGGGGAGGCGAGGTCTCCCGTGGGGAGAGAGCACACCGGGGACGGAGGGTGGCCGAATCAGGTATCTCTACCGGTAGGTCCGGTGATGATCTCCCTGCGGGCTCGTCCGCGCGGGCGATAGGTCCCTCCGTCCCGTCGGGGGCATCAGAGGTGGTCGAGCCTCGCAAGGCGCGCTCGGTTCAGAAGTGGCCATACGGGATCCCTTCGTGGGATATGGGGAGGTCGATGAGCCCGAGTTGTGAGGGTGCCCTCATTCATTTCAAGAGGACTCGAGAGGAAATCGAGGCGTTTCCGGATGACCGCCTCCATAAGTTGCCCTTTCGAGTGGGCCATGACGAGTCGATATTCGAGGACGCCGGGGGTGGCAGCGCGCCTCGCAGAGTATTGCATGTTACCGCGAGACCGCGAATCGTTGACTCGCGTGGGGGCGGAACAGTTGTGTGGCTCTGCTGTATGGCACGTCGTGCAAGTAAGCCGGTTCACTCGTCTCGCCCTTAGGCTTTCTTTACTCGTGCCCCGCTGATTCGGGTCTTTTGTAGATGGTTACGGACATGGTAGCCCTACGGGGTCGCACTCATGTGGCCACCACCAGAGCGGATCTTGAGATAGCGAGGGCGAACCTCGGCGAGGTCAAGGTGAAGCTGAGGGACATGGAAGCGGAGCTGGAGAAGGTTAGGATGGCCTGTGAGGTAGAAAAGGGGCGGGCCGCGTACTTTGATTCGTCAAAAGCTACGGTCGAGCGCCAACTCCTAGAGGTGACGCGGGAGAGGGATGATATCCGGTTGAAGCACGCCGTAGAGTTGGCTAGCAAGGAGACGGTGATCGCGTTACAGAGGCGGCAGATAGCCAGCCTAAAGGAGGCCCTTGAGGCAGAGAAGAGGGAGAAGGGTATCGTGATGCAGCGGATGGAGGAAAAGCGGGAAGTTGAGGGCGGAGTGATCGAGGTCGCTATCCGCCGCTACCATGACGAGCATGTTGTGCCGATGTTGCAAGAGGCAAGGGATGCGGGAGTTCGCCAAGTGGCGAGAGATATGAGGGCTCGGTCGGCCGAGAGGCGACGTCGCTGAGAAAGTGGGTTTGGGGAATCCTGTACCTTCTTGTATGAGGGTTAAAACCAATGTCTTGTTGTAGTGTGCGGATGGCTTAATGTATAGCTTTGCTATTTGGATAAATGCATTGAATTGGTCTTGTGTCGGACTGTCTTCTTCCTTGTTGTGTTTGTAGGCCATTTGTTTTGTGAGGGACATAATTGCCCCCAACTTCGCTATACCGAGGATATTCGGGTCGTCGGGAGAGGGAAGTTGAGATGTACCGCGTCTACCCGGGGTTTGTCGCGAAGCAAAGCGGGGTTCCAGGAGGATTGTAGGAGCGCTGCGAGGTGGGGCGAGGCCGTATAGTCCGTACGATCGTTTGCTAAACGTTGAAACCAAAGTCTGAAATTGATTAAGCGGCGCATCCTTGCGTCGGCCTCCCCGACGGAGGCGGGACTCATCCCGGGTGCGAACGACGGATAGAAGGGAGAGGCTAAGAATGGCGTAATTTCGACTAGGGGCGATCATTTCACCGGGATTTGGGCGGGAATCAAAGGGGCCTGTTGGCGGTCGCGTGACTAGACGTCATCCTGGCAATTCGATGGCGGGGGGGAATCGAAGCGACCCGACCGCTTCAAGGCTGACGCGTGGCAGAAGTGACAGCTACCATTACTCGAAGCATCAGACCACGTGGATCGACGCTGGAGAGAGAACGGATTGATGACACGTGGCGCGAGGCCAACGGTCGCGATACTTCGCGGTGTCGATTAAAAAGATCTCTGGTTGGGGAGCGAGGAAGGGCTGATTGTTGGGTGAAGGTTTTCCAAGCGGCTGGGGTTGTCGGAGATTTCGTTGCCCTTGCCGGAGTTGTCCTCGTGGAATCGGCCGCAGAAGTAGCGTTGCAGTCCGAGTCGACGGTGTCCTTTAGGTAAGAGGTCTGTTTTTGTCGATGTCTTCCTCGACGTCTTCGTTTCGTGGTCATGGGTCGAGGGTGGTGGGGGAAGGGAGCTCTGCCGTGGAAACTGGGGCGGTGCCCCTCGAGATTGCGGGCGTGAAGTCGGTGCTGAAGAGGCCCCTTGCGGAGATCTTCGACTTGTATGTCATGCCACCGTATTCTGTTCGCGAACCAGACGCGCAAGAGAGGGTGTGTTTCGCCGGCGACCACGAGGTGTGAGTGTATGTGTCCTCCTTCGAGCAAGGGTTGCGCTTCCCCCCATCCATTCGTGTTAGATGTGTTGAATATCCTGGGGCTGCCCTTGTATTGTCTGATGCCCAATGCCATTAGTGTGGTTGTGGGTTTCCTTGTGTTGTGCGTGAGTAACCAGGTTCGCCCCTCGCTGTCTTTGTTTTGATATTTCTTCACGGTGAAGAAGCTGAGGTCCTGCTATTATCTCTCCGCGAAGAGGAGCCATCCACTCATTAGGGGGTTGCCGGGGAAGATTAAGGGGTGGCGCAAGCAATATGTGTTTGTCTTCGTGCCGGAGGATGTGCTGATGAGATCGGATTGGGGAGAGCTGAATCCCGAGGCGAAGGAGGGGGTTGAACTGGGAGACGAGGAGAAACAGGTGGCGCAGTTTCTAATGGCGATACCGGGAGAGGGCCGAGACTACAAGACGCTCGCCCGGGCTGAGATGATAGCGTTGAATATCTGGCCCGAAGGTACAATAGACTTTGGCACTAGTGCGTCTGAAGTGCTTACCTTGAACTTTCTTTCTTTGGTAGGTCGCACCATGAGTCTGTCCCTTGAGGAGATGATGAGGCGAGCTGCGGAGCAGGCGGGGCAAACGTCGAAGAAGACGATCACCAAGAGGTTGCGCGAGGAGGGCACGGTGGAGAGTTCGATGAGGGTGCAGGTGTCCACGAAGAGGAGGAAGCTGCCTGCGAGCTCGTCTGTCTCTGATGCTCAGGGGCGGGGGAAAATCGGTCAGCAGGGGGGCGGGTCCGGGGAGGGGATCGCAACCCCCGTTATCGACCTGGAAGGCGGGGGGAAGGGTCGACTGGGGGAGGGGTGGAGGCCCTCGAGACACGGTCGTCTAGCCCCCGGATACCCGCTGATGTGGAGGGGGTAACCGTTACCGACCAGCAGGGGAGGGCCAATACGTCGGGTGGCCTGGCCAAGTCGGCCGGCTGGGACAGCTGGCCCTACGGCTGTCCGTTGTTCGGTCTGGAGAGGGCCGCCGAACCCAGCTGTGAGGCCTCGCTTGTCTGTTTCTGGGCTAAGAGGACCGAAGTTGAGGGCTATCCTGACGAAGCTCTTCATCGGGCACTGTTCAAGGTGAGGGATGATGAGTCCGTGTTTGAGGATGGCGGTGTGGCGGCGAGGCTGGCGGAGAATATTTTCTTGCCCCGTGACAGGGTGGCGCTAGAGGCGGTGGAGCCTGAGGGTCTGTGTGGAACTGCGGTGTGGCACGACGTCCAGGTATGTTGTGTAAGCCGGGTGATGTTTGCCAGTGGATTTTATTGAATACCCTAAATGGGTTTTCTTTTGTTGTGCAGGCCATCACTTTGATGCTTGGAGCTATGAGGCACGTGCCAGCCATAAATAAGTCCAAGAGTGCCATTGCAAGAGTGGCGGCTGAATTCGTCGCCTTTCGTAAGAGTGCTGGCGAGGGAATGGCGAAGGAGAGGGAGCGGTGCAGCCAGTATGAGGCGGAGGTAGAGCGCCTAAAGGCGGTCCTGGCCGATTATGAGGTGCAGGCGACCGCGGCTAAAGATAGGTCGAAGGAGCTGGAGGAGACCCTTGGGAGAGAGGAAGCGCGTGTGGTGGGTCTGGAGGGTCATGCGAAGGCCGCCGAGGAGGAGTTGGCTCGACAGGTCGAGGAGTTTCGCTCGTACCAGGAGACGACCGTCATCCCCACCCTTACGGATGCGATGTCCAGGGGCTTGGGGGCATGTAACGGCCTGTATTTTTCCAATACATTTAAATTAAGTATTTAAAGTAATTTCATTTTAATTGTATTTTGTAATGGTTGATCAGGAGTCTTAAACTGATTTCAAAATTTCTTATAAAAATATTTGAAAGTACCAGACTAAGTATGGAGTATTTTAGTAAAATCGGATTTCGTCAAATACCTCTAAAAGATCTGATAAAAATTCATTTTCAGATATTGCAGTTTTGGGTCAACGAATTTATTTTCTATTCAAACGTCTTCAAAACATTTTCAAACTTTTGCAGTAGTATCCTATGATCATTTAGGTCTTCCCACATTAATTGCGTAATTTTCTGATATCATTTCAATAGAGAACCCGCAAACCCGCTTTCTAAACGTTTTGGCCAAAAACTAGTATCCCCGTAGCCCAAACCCTGGAACGGTCTTCGTATTCACGATCCTCGTGACGATACGATCCCGTGGGTATGTTTTCGTAATTTTTCGAACACGTTTACTAGTAGGGGCATTTTCGTAATTTTGTTACACTAATGACCTTCACTAATGTTTTTAATCCCTTTTAATTACCCTAATTACCCCCACCTGACCTACCCATATCTACCCATCCCTGTCTAACTTCACTCTCTCAGCTAACCAAGGAAAGCCCCATCTACCCCCCTTCATCTACCCCCATTAATTACACCTTTGCCATTAGCTTACCCTTTAAATAAACCCCCCACCCTCTTTCACATTTTAACAGACCCTCTCTCTCTCTCCCTCATTACGTTCGAACCCCACGGCCTCTCTCCGCCGGTGGCCTCCTCCACGCCTCAGTGCCGCTTCGCCAAGCCCCGCTCTCCCATGCACACTTCCTCCCTATGCTCGACCGCTGCCCTCACGGCTGTCGCCGCCACTTGAAGCTCCCCCTCCACCATCCTCATCGTCGGAGCAGCGCCGAACCCACGTCGAAGCTCCACCGGAGCTCCTCTGAATGATGAAGCTGCCTCCTCTCTCCATGGCCTCCGAGCAGCCTCCCCCTCTGCTGCAGATGCTTCACGCCGCCGCGACAGCGTCGCTCCCCGCTGGAGCTCCGCCCCACCGTACTCCGACGAGCCATCGCCGTCTCCGAGCTGCTCCGAAATCCCTGCAAAGCACCTCCCCCTCAGATCGTGCCCTGCCTTCGTCCAGGAATCCGACGGCGTCAACTCCGATCTCCCCCTCCACGACGGCCTCCTCCAACGAGCACTCTCGCCTCGAGCCACAGCCGCTGCTTCGCCATGCTCCGCCGCCCGTAAAGCCCCTCCGAGCTCCGCTCTCCGCCTCCTGAGCCCGTCGTACGCCTATCCCGCTCGCCGTCGTCGCAGATGTGGGTCGTCGCCGCCTACGCCCCACGACGTCGCCGCCGTGACGCCGTACGCCCCCGCCCGCTGTTGCCTCCCTCTCTCTCCCCGCATGCAACGACGTAGATGCGTAAGTTTTGAAATGGCAAACTTGTAAATATATGTATATTTCGTATTTTTCGTATTTTAATTAATTATTAAATAGGGTTTATTGGTTTTAAATTGATAAGTAATTATATAGGACCCAGAAAAATGTGAGACTAGCCCCAGAAAATCAGAAATAATATTCTGGACCCAATGGCGCTAGTTTCATCTCAATCCGACGCTTAGTTTTTCCAGAATTAATTTTTTAGCCTATAAGTTAAATCCGTTATTTTAATTTAAAAATCAGTATCTTCTTATTTTAACGTAAACTAATACTTAATAAAAATATATGTTAAAGTAATCTTCGAGACGGTCGTTTTGACACCTCAATTGCAACATTCCGATGTAGATTGCATCCAGAATAAATTGTGGAATAAATACGTTACTAATTGGAAAACAGATTTTAAATTGTTTTTGAGCTTTTAAAAATTCCAAAAATTACTATAAGCCTCAGAAAAATATTCCCTCTTGCAGTAAAACTATTTTTATCATATATAGTCTATATGAAAATTTAGAACGCATTTCGACAATGTTTCAACCAGTTTTAAAAATCAAAGCGATCAAATTATCTAAATAGAAATGTAGCGTTCCTTAACCAAGAATTTTTGTGATTGCAGGTACCAATCTTCGTGCACCAGCTCTTCCAGCTCCAACCTCGTCTTGCCACGACGAGTTCGAATATAGTAAGTCACGACAGATTCTAAGTTCAGAAAACTAGTTTACTGTGCTTGCATGAACTTGTGACACTTCACCACTTATAGCCTCGAACGGCTATTTGACTTGAACCAAACTAGAGAACTAGTATGAAAGTAATCAACTAAAGATTACTTTGCCAACTTTCAACTTTCGTGGTTGTAACACGCAACTACCAACTTGGGTAAATTGTGTGCTAAACCACACTACCACATGCTCAAAGCACGGAAGTAACAACTTTTGGTGTTGGACTTGTCTTTATCCTACTTGCTGGTTTTCAATGAGGAAGTCAACCAGTTTACTTGGTGTGACTAACATGTGGAACATCCTGTGGAACAATCTTGTGAAGAACTTGTACTTGACACGTCACCGGGGTTTCGGGGTAACTCACAGTTGCGAGAGTACGGGAGTGACTAGAGTTCGATCTACATGTCAAGCTGCCTGTGTTTCGGCCTCCTGTCTAACTGCCTGTGTTTCGGCAAACCATCCTGCTGCCTGGGTACTGGCATTCGTCTGGGTAGGACCCAGGAAAGAGACGAATTGAACGGTCACATATTGTACTCTCCTACTTGAGTCACGTAGTTCTAGTGCAGCTTGCACAGTTACTTTCTTTACAGTACTTGCAATTTACTTTCCTTACCAGTACAGTTACCATACTTGCCTCACTTTACTTGCCAGTACAGTCACCTTTACTTTACGCATTCCATGCACGTTGCTTTCTACACTTGTACACACACTGCACCGTACTTTACTTTCACTTTGGTCTGCTTTGTCATACTTGTACAGTACCTCTCTGTCTTTATTTAGAATTGTTGTGACTTACCTACGGTTCCATTTCTGTGGCACCGCAGACGACGTACATATGGAGGCAGATGCTCTTGAGTTAATAGCGCCAGACTTCGACCATGAGACCGCAGCTTCCAGAGCTATTTTCAGTTGTGTACTGTATTTTCTTTCTTTCTTGTATCGTTGGAATATTTGTACGGTATGAATTGTAATAATTGGACACTATTTGGGTATCTTTGTACATCTCTGCATCGTGGATATTTTGATTTCACTGGTTAACTGCAGAACCTGCGCAATTATCAAATAAGTAACGGGCCCCCGAGAGCGGGTCGTTACAGGGCAGGCCGTGAAGAGGGTCGCGAGGAAGGTCGAGAGGAGGGGTGGGAGGCCTGCTTGGTCCGGATAAAGGAGAGGGTGGCGGGTTTGTCCCTACCCATTGAGCTCGACCTCGAAGGACTCGCTGCGTTCGGAGACGAGGAGGAGTCAGGGGACGACGAACGGGTGATCGTCGAAGGAGGCGGGGTCGTCGCGGTGGAGACCGGCAAAACGGGGGGGGGGGGATTCCCCCGCAGCTGACGGAAGGGATGTTGCAACTAGTGGGCGCGCAGTTGGTGATGGGGACACACCAGAGTAGTTTTGTATATGTGGCGAGAAAGAAAGAAAGGAAAGTTTTGTGGGGTCGATACTTGTAATTTTGTAATTTTCGGACTCTGAGTATGTGGAGATTCCCTTTGTTGGATATGTTATGTTATTATTTTCTCTTGCCTGGCGTAGGTCGAGCTACGTTTATTCCCTTTGTTAGGATCGTGCGCATGAGAATGTTTTCAGCCGGTTAGACTGTCTTTTTTCCCCAGCTCGCTCCGGGGTGGCGGGTGGCGGGGGGCGCGTGGCGGGGGGCGCGTGGCGCGTGGCGCAGAGCTCGTCCCCCCCTTTTCGGGGGTTATTCCCGTGCATGAGTGCGCCTAAATTATTGCTAATGGTCTGCTGGGAGTAGTCTTTTCATTAGCTTTTATCAAAATTTAATGAACAGGGCAGGGACATGATATGGTGTGTAGGTCAGCCCGCAGGCGAACTGTCGAGCCGTTCTACTTTGGTGGATGCCCTCGCTCCATTTGGAGCGTCCCTCTCTGTCTTCGTGCCCCTGAAGGGTTGCAAGGTCGCTTCGGAGGGTCTACGCACCGGCGGGGAATCCCCGAAGAGGTGGGAGCGATGTGTCGGCGTCGGGGGCGGTTGTGGCTGCTTTATCCCTCGTTCCAGAATTGGGGGGAGAGGGAGTCCTTGGTGGTTGCTCTATCCCGCGGGGCTTTAGCCTTCCTGTTGGTTGGAGTCGCCGTAGGACGGGTGTGGGAAGGGGTGGTCCGCCACCGGTCCTCTCCTCTCCCTGGCGTAAGTGGTCCAGGAGAAGTCGAGGGGTGGAAGGCGGGGCGCTCCTGATGTAAGAGGAATAGCCTATCGGCATGGTCCGGCGCGGGAGGGGGGGCGAGTCCGCTGAGGCTGGTGCGACTTAGTGGGTGCTGGAGTGCCCGATGGGGTGATTTGGCAGGTCTGCCCCATCCATCGGGTTGTCGGCCTGTCGCGCCCGTGCACGTCCAGTTCCCGTGCCTTAAGTTGTCTAAGGGAAGTCGGGGATCCGCGGGGGGGGTGCCCCTCGTGTAAGAGGAGTAGCCTATCGGGGGTCATCGTGTCAGGGGAGACTGCCCACCGGAGCAGTTGGGGTCCCTTGCATTTTCCGCACCTTCTTGGGGGAGAGTGTGGCTGAGGGATTGGCCTTCCCTCAAATTATCTCTTTCGTCCCCCTCCCTTTGAAGGGGCCGAGGGGGTTTTTATAATGGTAGCTCTTTAGTCTTCCCCTTCCCCTTACTGTGATGAGCTGGAGCCAGCTTATTGGAATCGTACCCTTCGGAACCTGCCCTGATAGGTGGCGCCCGATGTGACTCATCAACCTCTGTTTTTCAGCGGGTGTGCTGTTATCAGTGGCGCTTGCCCCGAGCGTCTTTTTGGTTTGATGGGTCATTTCGGTCGTCAGCTTTATTGGTGTCAGGTGTGGCTCATCAGTTTTGGACCTGCGCAAGGGTTGCCTCAATCCGCGAGCCCTGATTCATTTCCCGATGTTTGAGTTGAAGAATCACGGGCCCGCTTTGGGGAGGGTGGGTAGCTAGGCACGTGCCACCTTTATAGTCGGGTGGGCGTTGGGCCGTCGCTTACCACACATATAGCTTTCCGGTTTGGGTGGCGAAGCTCCGTAAGCTTGCCCCGGAGGTCTTCGTTGGTGGGGGGAGCGAGCGCATAGCTCGGCCCGTGCCCCTCTCTGGTTTGGGTGGCGAGGATTGGTCCTGCCCCAGAGTCTTTGAGAGGGCGGGTATTGACCCGTCGCCTCCCCGCAGCCTCTATAGTCGGACGGGTATTGGGCCATCGCCTACCCCGCATATGGCGCTCCGGTTTGGGTGGCAAAGCTCCATAAGCTTGCCCCGGAGGTCTTCGTTGGTGGGGGGACGAGCGCGTAGCTCGGCCCGTGCCACTCTCCGGTTTTGGTGGCGAGGATTGGTCCTGCCCCGGAGTCTTTGAGAGGGCGGGTATTGGGCCGTCGCCTCCCCGCAGCCTCTATAGTCGGACGTGTATTGGGCCGTCGCCTACCCCACATATGGCGCTCCGATTTGGGTGGCAAAGCTCCGTAAGCTTGCCCCGGAGGTCTTCGTTGGTGTGGGGAGCGAGCGCGTAGCTCAGCCCGTGCCCCTCTCCGGTTTGGGTGGCGAGGATTGGTCCTGCCTCGGAGTCTTTGAGAGGGCGGGTATTGGGCCGTCGCCTCCCCGTAGCCTCTATAGTCAGACGGGTATTGGGCCGTCGCCTACCCCGCATATGGCGCTCCGGTTTGGGTGGCAAAGCTCCGTAAGATTGCCCCGGAGGTCTTCGTTGGTGGGGGGAGCGAGCGCGTAGCTCGGATCGTGCCCCTCTCCGGTTTGGGTGGCGAGGATTGGTCCTGCCCCGGAGTCTTTGAGAGGGCGGGTATTGGGCCGTCGCCTCCCTGTAGCCTCTATAGTCGGACGGGTATTGGGCCGTCGCCTACCCCGCATATGGCGCTCCGGTTTGGGTGGCAAAGCTCTGTAAGCTTGCCCCGGAGGTCTTGGTTGGTGGGGGGAGCGAGCGCGTAGCTCGGCCCGTGCCCCTCTCCGATTTGGGTGGCGAGGATTGGTCCTGCCTCGGAGTCTTTGAGAGGGCGGATATTGGGCCGTCGCCTCCACGCAGCCTCTATATTCGGACGGGTATTGGGCCGTCGCCTACCCCGCATATGGCGCTCCAGTTTGGGTGGCAAAGCTCCGTAAGCTTGCCCCGGAGGTCTTCGTTGGTGGGGGGGAGCGAAAGCGTAGCTCGGCCCGTGCCCCTCTCCGATTTGGGTGGCGAGGATTGGTCCTGCCCCGGAGGCTTTGAGAGGGTGGGTATTGGGCCGTCGCCTCCCCGCAGCCTCTATAGTCGGACGGGTATTGTGTCGTCGCCTACCCCGCATATGGCGCTCCAGTTTGGGTGGCAAAGCTCCGTAAGCTTGCCCCGGAGGTCTTCGTTGGTGGGGGGAGCGAGCGCGTAGCTCGGCCCATGTCCCTCTCCGATTTGGGTGGCGAGGATTGGTCCTGCCGCGGAGTCTTGTGTTTTTGGGCTGAAATTTTCAGGTGGAAATGGCGAAATTCGAAGATGCAAAAGGGAAAAGGATATTTCATTCGAGACTTATAGTTTCCGACTACATCACGACTGGTGTTCTGCGTTCTTCAGAGGGATTAGCCCGCCCTCATCAAGGGGGGCTGGGACGGGTGCGGTAGGTCCGGTCCTCCTCTGCGGCCCCCGGTCCTTCTGCGGTGCCGTCAGCAGGAGCCGACCTTCGATGGTAGGAGTCGTCCCTCCCCCCGGGTAGGTCGACCACCAGGGTTTTCTCCGGACCCTTGTGTTTGGTCGATCCCACGTAGCAGCTCCTGGACAGCTTCTGGCAACCACGCACTGACCCGACCCCTTGAGGGGTTTGGAACTTGACCATCTGGTGGAGCAGGCTAGGGAGCGCTCCGATGGCCGCCATGTAGGGTCGTCCTATGATCCCGTTGTACGCCGACGCAATGTTGACCACAACGAACAGAGTCATTCAGGTGACGACCTGCGGTTCTTCTCCGAGAGGTATTGGCAAGGTGATCACTCCCACAATAGGGGTCGAGTGACCGGTGAAGCCGACGAGGGGCCCGGTGCAGGGTCTCAGGTCCGTCGGCCTTAACCTCATCTTCTCGATTGTGGACATAAACAGAATGTCGCAAGAGCTCCCTGTGTCGATAAGGAGGCGTCTGACGATGGCCGTCCCTATTTGGGCCTCGATGACGATGGCGTCGTCGTGGGGCAGCTCGACTCCCTCTAGATCCTCGTCGCTGAAAGTAATGGGAGGGTAGGTTGGCCTTCTCCCCCTCGAATCCCCTCCGAACCCCGCCGTCATCACTTGCCTCGCGTACGCCTTTTTGCTTGACGATGACGCTCCCCCGGAGGATGGCCCGCCACATATCGTGTTTATGCGCATGACCGGTTTCGGGGGGAGAGGTTCTTCCCGCTCACCGTGCGTTGGAGGGTCTGCTCTTCGTGCCCTCCGGTGGTTCCCCTCTCCTCGGTCTGGTCTCCTGCCCCCGACAAAGCCCCCGAGGTGGCCCGCCTGGATCAGCCGCTCGATTTCCCTTTTGAGGATGAAGCAGGCGTCGGTGTCATGGCCGTGGTCCCGGTGGTATCGGCAATATTTTTGGAAATCTCTCCGAGCCGGGTCCGACTTCATTTCCCGGGGTGGCTCTGGCAGCAGTCCGGCTCTCATTGCTGCGGCCATCACCTTTATCAGGGGGGCATTGAGCTGCGTGTAATGCGCCCGTAGGGGGC
Organism: Scilla litardierei; assembly: GCA_030789695.1. Classification (NCBI taxonomy): domain Eukaryota; kingdom Viridiplantae; phylum Streptophyta; class Magnoliopsida; order Asparagales; family Asparagaceae; genus Scilla; species Scilla litardierei. The sequence goes on along the minus strand of JAULAV010001630.1, from coordinate 3,892 downwards.
CTTCTTGTCTCGGGATGGCTCGGGTGGGCCCTTGTGCCGGGGCAAACTCTCGGGCCGGGCCAGGGCGATCTTGTGGGCGACGCCCCGTCGGGTCGCGCCTTGGTTGGGACAGCTGGTCACGCCCCCGATGCCCCTCTTCTTGCCTTGGCCGAGGGTGTGATCTGGGCTCGCCTTGGAGCGGCTTCGCCGGGGGAAATAGGGCCTTCGTGCCGAGAGTCTCTTCGGCCAACGCATGCCTCTCCGTCGTAGCAACCAGCGCCTCATAGTCGGCCGACGGATCTCGGAGCAGGGATTTGTGGAGGCTCCGAGTCCGCAATCTCGTCTTGAAGGCCAGCATGAGTACCTCGTCGCCGCAGGTCACCACCGCCCGTCTCTCATCCTGAAAGCGGCGCAGGTATCTACCCGTCGTCTCCCCTTCTCCTTGGACTATCGTGCTGAGATAGTCCAAGGGCTTCTTCTTTGTCCGCCCGGCCCGGAATTCTTGGCAGAATTTGTGGGACAGTTCGCCAAAGCTCCCGATGGATCTCGCGGGTAGGCCGAAGTACCAATATTCCAACGCCGTGTCCCTCAGACTTTGCGAGAAATGCTGGCATAGGAACGCCTCATCTACATCCTGCGCCTCCATTGCCCCCCAGTATTGTTGCACGTGCGTGAGGGGGTCGCCCCTCCCGTTGTAGGTGGCCAGGTGGGGGGTTTGAACCTTACGGGCCTAGGGGCGGACGTGATCCATCGTGCCAGCGGCATGGCCTCCTCCGGGTAGGTAGGGCGCTCGGGCGCGTCCCCCCTTCGCCATTCGGGGGTCTGGCTCCGGTCGCGCCTCGACTGCCGACGGTCTTCCCGCCCCGGGGAATAGCGTAACGGTCGCCTGGGGGGACTCCTTCCCCGGGTTGATGACTCAACGGGTTGCGGGCTACGGTTCTCCCAGTACCATCGCCCTCCGGCCGTCTCCTCCCGGATCTCCCTCCGCTCCTGATTCTCCCTCAGGAGCCTTTCGCGCTCGGCGGTGAGGAAGCGTAGTTGTCGACAAACGGCTTCTTCGTACGAACGATCGGGGGAGTGGCACTGACGAGGCAGACTCCCCCCTCCCGATGGGGATCTGGCCAACGGCGGGCCGCGCCCATCCCAGGGCCGCCGGCCCATCACCGACACCTTCGGGATTTCCCGGTTGTCTTCGTTCTCCCTCCGTAGCCTAGCGGAGCTGGTGGCGGGCGGTTTCTTCGTCCAGGCAGACCCGCCGGGCGGTCTCGGCCGCTTCGTCCAAATGCCTCTGCACGGCAGCCACCTCCTCCCGGCGCCTTCGCAGCCGCGTGACCTCCATTTCCTCTTCCAAGAGCTTCCGCTAGGCCGCAATCTCCTTGGCGAGCCCCCGGTCTCCCCCCTCCTCCTCGAACTGAGGGTGGAGATTCCGTCTCACGTTCAGGGGCTCCGAGGGGCCGGGCGGTGCCTCCGTTCCTGTCGCTGCGCAGCCTTCCATCGTCTGAGTAATGGCCTCGAAGCTCTTCTGGATTACGCGGGCCGAGGTTTGGACTGTCTCGGCGCCTATCCCCGGAGGGGGGTCAGCCGCCGGAGTGATTGGTAGAGAGAGTGGCTCCTGACCCACGGGATCCTTGCCATGGTCAGGGTTCTGAGTGATCGGCATGGAGTCTAACATGGGTGTGAACCTTCGTTCCCACAGACGGCACCAATTGTTGCGGGGTGGAACTCGCGTACAATGAATTTATATTATGGGGAACCAAGGGCACGGTGGTTATATTGATAAGATGGTTTAGGTAGGATTTTTGACAAGTGATTAGTGGGGTGAAGAGGCTAAACTTACCGCCGGGGCAGGCCACGGAGTCAAATCCCATCGGATGCGGCAGAGGAGGATCGGGCGGCGGGAGCCGAAGGCGGATATCGGCCGAGAGGCGAGCTACCCTGCAACACGAGCAACTCGTCAGAAAGGCCAGGTTGGGGTCCAACCCTTAGCCTCTCCGATGCCTAAGTCAGTGACTGGACTTAAAGCGGGGGCGGGGCACGCAGGTCGGACTAAGGGTGTGTCGACCGTACGTGACAAGCTATAAGTGGGAGAACAAAGATATGGACGACCTTTGCTCTCGTGTGTGAATAGGGGGATTCAGAGGGAATTTTCCAACCCCCCCACCGTAAGAAGTGAGGGGGTATTTATACCTGGTGGGAGATGATTAGGTGGGGCTGACCTGGCACGCTGACTCGACGTGCTGAGCTGGCCCGGCTGTCAGCGGAAGCTTTGGACGAGGATGTCAGGAACATGAGTGTCTGCCTCACTTTTGTCAGATGGCGCAACGGCCAGGGGCACTTTTGTCAGGGTGTCAGGGCCGAAATCATTAAGTGTCAGGGGGCGCAGCGGCCAGGGGGTGCTTTGTCAGATGGTCGGGCGGCGCTAGTGTCAGTCGTGTCCTTACACTAGGTTGTTTGTCGTACGTGATGAATCAAAGGTCCGGTGATGCTATCCCCGGCGGCAGGGTTTGTGTGGGCCCGCCGGGTCGACCTGTTCGTGGGTTGTTCGGCCTGGCCGTGCACCTTTTCGGTTGCGGATCATGGACCGCCGGCAGGGAGGGATATGCACGTGCCTCTGTCAGCCTCCGAGCGCGTTGCCCCGGGCGGGCCGAGCGAGAGAGGTAGTATGCCTCGGCCGGGAGAGGGGGGCAGTGAGGTGCACACATTCCCATGTAGCCCCGGACCCCCAGGACCGGCGGTCCGTTTTGCCTGGGGGCGAGTAAGTGCGGTATATTCGCGGTGCTAGGCGGGAGCCGGACTCCCACGATCTTTAGGTCGTAACACTACCAATTAATAACAATGCATAAACAAGCATAAGGTATATTTTTACATAACCTATTTCTCTCCCCCATTGGCATATCAAAAAGATGGGTAATAGCCAAATAGGAAAATCAAGGGCAAGAGAAATAACCATCCCATATGCACAAACATAATGTTAATGAAATACAATGTGACATATGAATGGAAAAATAATGCTAGCAAGCAAAAATTCCATACTCCCCCATAATCATACAAAACATGCAAACATGGGAGTGATGGACACACTCACATAAATATGGGTACAAAATGTAAACATACAAGCATGTTACCCAAACAATGAATAACAATGTGAGTTAGCTAGCAAGTTGGAAACCAAACAAAAGTGGAGTTTGGTTTCCGTATATAGTCATATGAAAATATAACATAACGAACATATGATTCTATATACGTGATTCGGGTTCAATATTACATATTTAACCCCCTATTTAGCCCTATTTTGTGCTCATGTGATGCTATATTGTTCTCTAATACGTTCGTATTTTGTACAAAATCATTTATTAGAGAAAACACTCTATTTGAGCACAAAACAGCAATTAACGGAGTATTTCTGTACTTTTTATATTTTTCCTAGCTTGGTCTCGATCTCACGATTCCAACGAATATTTATTTGTATTTTTCTGAGATCTGTGCTAATTACTGTGAATTTTTGAATGCAGAATACCTATTAATTGGAGAAATACGCAAAGAATTACACAAATACGCGACGAAATACGGATTCGTATACCGCGCTTCGACCCAAGCGAGCCACGTGGCAGACTTTCGACCGTTCGATTTCGATCGAACGACCTACAACATCGCACAATCGGAGACCGACGCAGCTTCGTATGGGCGGTTGGATGTTGATCCAACGGACGAGAACGCCCCCGCCAACAGCAGCAAGCGGGAATTTTGAAGGCGACGTGGCGCGACGATGGCCGCAGATCGAAGAACAAATGGCGGAGCGTAACCCATCTCGAATCGAAGCGGGGCGGGCGACGCGACACGTCCTGGGCCGTCCGATCAAGATCCTACGGCCGGTATTTTCCCCGAATCGAACTCGGATGCTGAAGAGCGGATG
>JAULAV010001629.1:0-23701 GCA_030789695.1 Scilla litardierei | reverse complement strand
TGGGCGCAGTGTCGTTTTACCGCAAGTGCACAGTTAGTGTAGTGTGTGTGTTTATAGAACTCAGGGAGGTGGATGGCTTGAATGGCTACTAGCCTCGCCTAGGTTATGTGCTAGCTACGCGGACAATGTGGGTGGAAGTGTAGAAATAAAAAAAAGAAATAAAAAGACACGAAATGAATCCTCGCTAACACGGGCTAGAGCATTCATGACACTTGGCATTTGACTTAACCCTGGGTGAGACATTGCCCCAAAAGGTGGTACCTAGCGTCCATGGCCCGATATTCCGGTCGGTGCCTAGTACGCTAGGTCTACCTGGTTTCGGACGGTGGGCATTCCCATGTCCATTAACACCTTCCGCAACCAGGAGCATTAAGGCCACAATGATAACTCCCAACATTTCGTCCAATCCGTTCCCACGCGTGAGGACTCGATGTCTATGCTAGGGGTGTGAGCTATGGCTAGGGAGTCAACCGCCAAGTTTATTCCCCCTTGGCCCGACGGTCAGAGGCGGTCTTTCTCCCGCCAATGATAATGAAACACCCCCGCGTAACCCTAATGGCCAAATAGGTCGAATGTGATTTCTAGCAATACATCGAAGCGGATCTTGACTGGACAAGACACCGGACCCCAATCCCCAACACAACTAGTGTGTTGCCATACGAATTGGACTCAGATTGCTAGAAATCTCCATTGACACATTTCATCGAACACATGCCATGCAACCAAGCCAAATGAGACAACCCAAGCATCAATCCTACCCTAACCCGTATTAGGGTTCATCAATACTACTCAATGGTGAAGAACATAAAAACAAGCAACATAAAAGACACACAAACGTTCACCATCAAGCAAAATAAACACAATACAAAACAATGGAAAACAAGAGAAAGAAATACTTATCTCGCGTTTGAATCTTCAATCCTTTACAAGATTTATTGCAATAGAAAACCTAATCTAACCTAACCTAAAACTCCCAAGAAAGGGGAGGAAAAACTTCTGAAAAATGGGTAAGAATGATCTATAAGCCGTGCCCCAACGTCTCTTTATAAGCCCCCTCAAAGCCCACCGGTTCGGGTCCAGAAAACCCAATAAAACTGTCAAAACAGGCCCACCCGATCTGTAACGGCTGCTTTCCGACCGTTCGTATTTTCTACGTGCACGTACCTTTCATGCACGTATTTTATTTGACTCTTTCTTGGTTTTGGTATACACGATGTTATATACCGTTGTGACTGTATGGAAGTGTAGAATTTTATAGTAATTTTTGGGAATGTCATTTCACGGCTCGTTTTCTCACAAAACAGCTTTGAATGGAAGGGCGTTTTGGTCTTTTGGCACCAATACGCGGTTCCCGATTTTACGATAATTTATGATAGGTGTAGCACGCGATCAGACACCGTATCCCCGTACTTCTCGTCTCCACGATCGTCCCGGTATTTTCGGATTATTTTTCCGATGCCCGTAGTGGAAGATATCCCCTAATCAATTTGCAACCGTTGATTAGCCTCTAATCAATTTGAAATCCAAATCTAATCAAATCCTAATCAAATCTCAAACGTATTATGGGAAATATTTCTGCCACTACCCTCACCCAACCTTTCTCCACTTTGTACACCCCTCACTCACTCTCTCTCCTAGTCACCACCCCACTTACACACCCCTTCATGAGTTGAATAGCATAATATCTCCTTAAATCATGCAACCAAATAACCATATTGGAAACTCACGCATGAACCCATCCAAGGCCGGATTTCTCTTCACCTCCAGCCGCCACGGCAGCCCCCAAGCCCCCACCACCGGCCACCACCTTCTCCTCATCCTTCTCCTCCATCTCCACCTCCCAAAAGCTCTCAAAAACCCCATTAAACCCAAGTTTTTGGCCAAAAAAACTGTGCACAGAACCCATCGCCGGAAAACGGCCGCCACCGCCGCTCCGGCCACCCCCTCCGATGAGCAACACCCCCGATCAACTCCTCTCTGATCCCCTGAGCATATCCAACTCCCCTTAGCCTTTTTCCACGTCTCGATCTCCTCGAAAACCCCGTGGAACTCAGATCTAGCCGCAGTTTTACAGATCTAGGCCACCTCCGAAGAAACTCACGCCCACCAGCCATCCGGCCACCTACAACGACCACCATACTGCATTTGGATTCCTATCGAAGTCCTCTACCAACTGCAAATTCCCTCACACTCATAGCCCAACTGTAGCTCCCGGAATCCTCGTCGGAACATGCCGTATCGGCTGTTTTTCACAGATCTGGAAGCTGAACTTCGACGCCCACGCACGATCATCTCTGATCACCCCTGGTGACAACTCCACTGCCGTTGATTCGTCTTGAAATCCTTAACCTTCTGTAACTTCCCGTTTTCTCTGTTCGTTGCTGGAATTCCTCTGGGACGCGCGACAACGAACGTTGCGTGAATCTTCCTCTCCGGCTTCTCACGGCCACCCACCACCGTACGCTCACGCCGCTGGCCATCCACCGGGCAGAGCATCTTCCTCTGGTCCTACCTCATCTACCAACAGCCCCTTGGACCCTCGGAATACACGTATCTCGCCGTGCGCACGTACTTTTAGCCGACGTTGTCGTTATCGTGAAGATCCGTTGCGCTACTCGCAACGGGGGGAGAATCGATGTTAGCTTGCTGATTTCGTGCCACCGCCCCACTGTCCAGAGGTACCTCGTTGTGCTACCCACGGCCGAGGAGTTTCAGACGACGCCGACGCTTCGCCGTTTAAACCTGGCTTCCGCTTGTTGGACGACGTCACGAGGTTGGTTTCCCTAACGAGTAGTAAAACCCACACCATAGCTAATCAAAACCTAAATTAAAAGTCGGACAACTATAACTAAATTTACTTTTCCGCACCAGTAAAATGATGTCACTGTAGAAATCGACCGTCGGACAACTTTTTCTGTGCATATAGGGTAGTGGTCGATTTAGGCTGAACGAAACACCAAAAATGTGACGTTGACGAATAGGATAGCCCCGATAACCTAGAAACAAACCTTAATAGGATTTGATGGAAATCGCGACATGACACCGTCACCGTGACACTGTTTCAGACGAACTACCGCGGACGCGACGCCTGGATGAGACGCCCCGGATGGACGACACACTCGCCACCGCAGGCAAGTGTATCCACTTGCACTTTTGACCGTGCTTAGGTCTTAGTTTGTTAGAACTATTAACTGTGAACAAAGAGAACCGGACGTGAAATGATAGCGTCCGGGACGTCCCTTGACGGCTCAGACTTGACGACGAAGTCAGAGCCTAACAACAACTTTTGACATCGTAGGACTATCTTGTGTGTGCGTGCGTATGGAAACCCTAGAATAACCTTTCATGTCTTGTCACGTTCCGTCCCATCTTGCACAACCCAGAGGGCAATATGGCACTCTCCGAGTGATCCCTTGTCTTGATACACAGCCCAGAGGGCAATAGGGCACTCTCCGAGTGATCCCTTGTCTTGATACACAGCCCAGAGGGCAATAAGGCACTCTCCGAGTGATCCCTTGTCTTGATACACAGCCTAAAGGGCAATAGGGCACTCTCTGAGTGATCCCTTGTCGTGATACACAGCCCAGAGGGCAATAGGGTAATCGCCAAGCTAGAGCGAGTGATCCCTTGTCTTGTCTTGTCATGTCTTGAATACTTGGGTTTAGGGTAGGGTTGAGCGTGTGCACGGTAAGAGGGTCTGATCCCCCTCGAACCGTAAGGCGTGAACCCTTTCGTTTCACACTTGTCTTGTCTTGTCCCGCCATGTTACGACTTGTCTTGACACCTGTTAGGTTAGTCCCGTAGTCCGTAGCACATGCTACGACTACTACTTGTTGCGCTTTACTTTCCTGCTGCGTTACTTCCTTTTTGTTACTCTGTTATAACCCCAGCATGCTAATCAACCAGTAAACTGTTGTTTAATAGTTCGGTACACTTGCAGTAGAGTCTAACCCTTTTTGTAGACTTTACCTGACGTACAGTTCTTTTCTTTTGGGTGTTGTACGTCAGGTGTCGAGTCAGAGTTCGTGGAAGAGTCAGACTTACCGGAGTACGTGGAGCCAGAGGACGTCGACCTAGAGTACGTACCTGACAAGTACCAGACCTTGAGGACTTTTCAGTCGCCTCCTTTCAGAGGTTACTACTTTTAGTTTGCTCTTTCGATAGTTTGTTGCCATGCTTAGGCTTCCCTCTCTTTAGATTTTTGTGCTCACTGGATATTAACTCTATATATTAATGAATGCAACTTCCTTTCTGTACTTTCTGTTGTTTCGAACTTTATAAATGCAAGAACCTGAAATTTTTTAAAATGGTACGCCTATAGACGCTTATTGGGTCCGAGCTTCACAGCTCCGGCCTAAGCGGGCCTTGTCACGTTTCGCTTCTGTCGTTTTTGGAAGCGGGGCGTGATAGGTTTTAGTGGTGGCACATGCAGGTCTTGCAAAAGTTCGAAATAATAAGAGTACCGCATTCATTTAATATCCATGTACAAGTCTAAGTTAGGTTTCCTTGTCTTAGATGGTAGGAAGACTTAGGTAGACGTCCATGTTTGATAGTTAGACGTCTTGGTTAGGATTTAGTTATACCCGTCTTAGGATACCTTGGTAGCCCTCACTTGTCTCTGACTGTGTTAGATTTCTAGACCCTTTCTTTTAGTCGTTCGCTCGGTTCCATCGACTTCGGGCCCAGCAGAACGTAATCTTCATTCTCTTAGGGCCCTTCCCTGATATCTCTCTATTACAGTCTAGTTCATTTAGAAGTCTTAGTGTTGAGTTTCCCCTGATCTTTCGGGCCGATAATTAGGAATCTCGGATTTCTAGCATCTTCCTGATCATTACACTTTTGTGTTATTGGCCGTAGAGTTCCATCGTAGCTTTCATGAACCATCTCCTAGGCGTAGTTATCATGTGATCATTTTCCTTTCCCCCGATTCACGTGATCGCTTCCTGACAATTATCGTTGATCCTTCGAATCTTTCCCATTGCAAATCCTGCTTCCTTTAAAAATATTTTCGAAATTCATTATTAAATTCTTCGCTCAGTTTAACTTCTTTGAAAACTCTTATTAAATATTTAAAATTTCTTACTTTCGGTTGAGTTAAAATTCTTTCGCAAATTTTGAAACCTTCTTGGTCGTAAAATTTTAAGTTACGGTCTCGTACTTATTTCCGAATCGGTATCCATCGTATTTTAGTTTTAGAACTTTGTTACCATTTTGGAAATTCAATATATCATTTTTTTTCTAAAACTACGAAATTTATTTTTAACTCCTTACCATACCTACTTTTAGAATATTTTCTAAACTAAAGAGAACTTTAATATATATATATATATATATATATATATATATATATATATATATATATATATATATATATATATATATATATATATAGTGATCTTCAAATGCGAAAAAGAGGCTTTTCGCACCGTGCGAAAAGATTTTTATTTTTATTTTTGAAATTTTTTTTTTCAAAATTTTTTTTTTGATGTTTAATCCATACAATTATATACCCCAGGGAAAATAATGGGTGAACCCGTTGGGCATTAGAGCACCCATCCACCCGTTACAAATTTAACGGTCTCAAAACGTGCGAATTTGATGAAATGGCTTGATCGAAGGCCAAATGACATTATTTCTCAACCATTATTTTTTGAGGGGGGTATAACAACATATAATGAGGGTGGAAAAAAGAATTTTTGAAAAAAAAAATTTCAAAAAAAAGATAAAAACATTTTCGCACGGTGCGAAATGTTCTCATTTGAAAATTTTCCTATATATATATATATATATATATATATATATATATATATATATATATATATATATATATATATATATATATATATATCTATATTATAAAAGAGGGATGTTATCAAGAGAAATTGGATAAGAGATATTGGAAAAGAGAAATTGGATAAGAGATATCTATATTATAAAAGAGGGATGTTATCAAGAGAAATTGGATAAGAGATATTGGAAAAGAGAAATTGGATAAGAGATATCTATATTATAAAACAGGGATGTTATCATGGGTTATTGGATAAGAGTTTTTGTATAAGAGATGAGAAATTGGGTGTAATATGAGGGATATATATGAGGGATGTTGTTAAGAGAAATTGGATAAAGAGTTTTTGTATAAGATATGATAAATTGGGTGTATATATATGAGGGATATATATGAGGGATGTTGTTAAGAGAAATTGGATAAGATAAGAGATATTGGATAAGAGATATTGGATAAGTTTTGGGAGGGAAACTTGGATGGTTTGAAAATTGAAATTAGATTTTAAAAACTCAAAATTTGAAATTTGTTTTTTACAACAAAGGGGGGAAATATCTCCTCGGTCCGCCCCAAACACATCGGGCCTCCCCAAATATCTCTCTGTCTCCCTCTCTCTCCCTCTCTCTCTCCCCCCTTCTCTGCCTCCCTACCCCCAAAAAAGCTCGCAAGACAGGGACTGAGGCGGGAATAGCCGGAGCCGAAGTTCGACGATGGAAAGATGAAGGTCACCATCTTCTTCGGCACGCAAACGGGGACCGTCGAGGGTTTTGCTAAGGTTCAGGCTGCTTTGGTATTTTGTTTAAATTAAGGGATTTTTTGAAGGGAAAAAAATTAAATTTTGGCTTTGATTTAGGCGTTGATGGGTATGAAATCTGAATCTGTCAAGGACTTCGAGACTCCCCCTGATTCGAAGCCCGCCGGAGAAGGATCGAAGCTAGGGTTTCATGCCGACCATTTTGGTAGCGATGATTCGTGAGGATGATGGGGAGGATGAGGATCGGGAGCATGAGAAGTTTATTAGGGATATAGATTCGTCTTGGCCTAGGAGTGTTTCTGGATCCGTGACATCGAATGAAGGTATTGATACTAAATTTGGAAAATTTTGGGCGGTCTCTGTTTGGTTAAGATTTTCATTTTTGTTTCTTGATTTTTATGATCATTTGGTTGTACTAATAGTTAATTGCGATACTGTAGGCAAAATGCCATATAGATCATTATAAAGGGTCTTGCTGGTTGGGACCTGTTAGTTATGTTAGTTATAAAGAACACTCCCCACTTTTGGGACCTGTTAGTTATGTTAAGGGTCTTGCTGGTTGGTTCTAGCAAGGAGGAACCACGTCTATTGATAATATGGATGATTTTCTTTGATCGTGGTTGAGGTTGAAATCCTCCTTTTCACTCACTCTTCTATTTATTTAGATTTTTGAATTTTGTTTTGTACCTTGAATTTTTTAATTTGATCCGATTTGGGGGTGATTTTAATTGTATGTGGTATTAACTTATTCCAAATAAATGACTCAAGATTATGATTAGTCATTTAGTATAATTATCTTTGATCGTGGTTGCTAGAGTTATTTTTGATGATAAGCTTGAATTGGCGTTGAAGTTATCAAATTACATTTATATGATTTTTAGATATCATGATTTATCTTATCTATTTCTTTTTATTCTTATTTTTTTGGCTGTTTGATTAACTTTTCATGATTTGAAAATCACACTGTTTTTCTGAGATATATCTCTTAAGAAGGAACAATTTCTGAGATATATCTTTTAAGAAAGCACAATTTCTCTCTTCTAATTGTAGTGTATAGTGAAGATACATCTATTTCTTATTAGATTTTATTTTTCAAGAACTACTCTTGACATGGAATTACTTCATTTTTTCTTATTATCATTTTGCAGAAAAATGGTTCCCAATTTGGCGATTTTGTTTTCATCATATGCGAATTGGGATATCAAATTTTTATTGTGAACCAGGTTTGATGAAAACAATTTGGATGGAAACAATACTTGCAGGTCATATTCTTCCCTAACAAATATGCATCATGATTAGATATAATATTATGTTTACCTTTAGTATTTGGCATGATACTACAGGTCATATTTTGCAAAGAAAGTATGGAAACTTTACATGTCTCTGTTTTCTCATGGACACCGTAGAGAGGCTAGATGCATACAACATGATCTCTTTGTATTTCTCCTCATTCTACAGCATGGATCCAAATAAAAATTTACCAAGAGGTGACATTCATAAAGAATTTGACTTAAGAGCTAAAAGAATTTTGGGTAGAGATACGAAGGGGATTGGTATACCTTTTGGCCTGGCATTTCTTTTTTTTCCTTCTGTTTTTTATACATCGAGGCATTCAATTTGAATGCTTTTACTACTGCTTTCCACATGTATTTATCCGCAGGTTGATAAGGATCCATGCTTGAGGAAGCAAGCATTACATATTCTTAAAGTATCATCGAGTAAGTATTATTCTTACGATAACTATAATGGCTGTTTCTCTTCCTGTGACTCAAAATTTATTTCATATACCTCAGATAATAAGCATGCTAATTCATGTAATGGGACCCAATCACATACTAATATCACAAAGAGAGATAAGTTGGCAGAGAAGGAAGCCAAATCCATGGGTGTTGGACTAGGATGCCATCTGGAAGATGGTCATTTGAGTAGTCAATAAAGATGGAAGGTCTTCTACTATTATATGAGATGCTTGAAGAGTATGCCACACATTTAGTTGAGGCTGCTTGGGCTCATCAGGTTACTTTATATGCTTTAAATTGAAATCTTAATCATTTCTTTGTTACTTTGGTAGAAATTTACTGGATATGAGGGTGTTCCATGATGTTTGTTCATAAAATTAATATGCAGTTTAAACAAAAAAACTAACTACTGTTTTTTTGTTGTGTCCTTACAACGTTGGGGGGAAGTTTAAATCAAGTTTTGTTGTTTTTGTTGTGTACACAAAATGTTGGGTGGGGGAAGTCACATTTTGGGGGAAAATTCAAGTTTGGAGGGGGGACTCAAGTTTGGGGGGGGGGGGTATTTTTTATATTTCTGTGTAAACCAATAATCCATTTGATTACAAGTTTGACAGAGCTGAGATTTGTTTGTGTACTTTTTGTGTAATCAATTTTTGTTCAACAAAAAATTCATTTTGCATACTAACATTCCAAGTTGTATTGAGACATTCTTGATGAAATTCTAGCTTTATCTCCATATTCTAGCCTATATAAGCAATCACTATACAAAATGAAGATTGGATGCTAATATCTAGGAAGAAAAAAATTTCACTCTCCCTAGATACAAAATGGAGCTTGGATACCAATATCCATCATCCAGGAGAATAATAATTTTTTTGTTCTTTCCTGGAGCTTGACTACAATATGTTTTTTGATGGTTTACAATATCCAGGAAGATAACTATGTGGAGGGTTGTGTGTGTGCATGTTTAAGAAGTGGATGGTTTACAATATCCATGAAGATAATATGTGAAACCCATTGGAAATAAAATATGTGGATTGTGAAAACAATTTCTTGGAAATATTGATAACCATGGTTTAAAATATCCTATGTGGATATTGTTTACAGGAATATGTATGGTTTACAACAAACATATGAACCTGCAAACATGAAAATTTGTTGTCATTGTGAACACAATAATTTATTACTACACCCACATTAACTGACAATGTGTTAACTGCATACATTTTAACTCATATAAATGCATGTGGTTGCTAATTATTCACTGAGTAAAGAACTTGAGATGGTAAAATCATGTTGATGTTTACTGATAACTGATAAAGAAGTGTGTGTGCATGGTGTTTGTTTGCATTTCCTTTTTAAAGAAGTGTGCGTGCATGATGACACTGTGGATGTTATCAAATATTTTTTGGTTGTTATGTAGTATAACATATATAACATGATTCCTGATTTATGAGCAGCGTTGTTAACATATTCCTATATGTCATATTAGCATAACATAATAGTTGGTCACTTGGTTGTTTTGGTTCATCACTCAGTTCATTTCATTGTTGTTAGAATGGAAATTAGGTGGTGATTCCAGCACAACATTTCAAAACCAGAATAATTCTTTTTTGGGCCTGGGCTTCTTTTTCATGATTTGTCGATCTCTTCGTTCTGTTTTAAATGTATACCTATTTGGCAAAGTTCTATAGTATAGCGTGATGTTAGTTTTGCCCTTCAATTATATAGGTACCAAGCTTGATTCCAATCAATATAACGTAGAGAATGTCGCTGAACATGATTTCCTTCGAACTGAGGGGGATCCAGCTGCTTTGGGATACACAATCAAAGAATCAGTAGTACTAATCTGAAGCATGGTCAGTATAAATTGGCTATTCAAACATAATTGGATGTATTGTCCTTATATATGCTTTCTAATCTGTGGTATTAAGTGCTGGGTGTAAGAAGTGTGTGATATAGGAACCTTTCATCAACACATGTAATTTGCTCACGGATTTAATCTTGAGTGGCTCACGACTCAAGCGAAAAGGAGGAGAAAGCTGTTCATCCCATTCTTCTCAAAAAATTTATACATGCATCCTAAATTGAATCCAGAGTGTACCTGCATCCCGAAGGTAGGCCACTAATGTAAGCGGTTTTCTCACAGAAATCGTTGACGTTCAATGTCGAAGAATCCACCAACGTATGTTCCAAGCAAAGCTTCTGTTTAGTATCATACTTACCACACATCTCCGACTCATCCAGTGTAGGATTTGCACAAACATAACCTCCATATTGCAGCACATTATCCCACTATTGCTCCTAGATTCTTTATTTGTTTGCTGATTATACAACATATATCAAATTATTTATCATATTATTCCCATTTTGCTTTTTTTTACCATGACAATTTTTTCCAACAGCAAAGTACTCTAAGTATATTCTTTGATGCTATAATTTGTTAAATGATTTCACATATTACTAACAATGGTGCAAAAAATTGGTGGGGAGAACAATTTTTGCAAAGAGTTTCAGTTCCAGTTTTTAGGGTTATTTTACAATTAAGATCAAAAGACATAGCTAGCACAAAAATGAAACCTTCTATGATTAAAGTATTAACCATTATTAAAGCAATATGGATCATAAAAATTTCTCAAAAAAGCCAGCTTTTCAAGCAAAATTACTCAGAAAAAGGAAGTTAGACAAAACCAGTGATTTTATTGTCTGGAGCGTGTCAAGTTCCTTGATCTCTAGCGAGTAAGTAAAAGATATTTCTTTTCATCACTTTCTTTGTGTTTAGCCACTATTCTTAGTCATTTTTGCATATGCATTTAAACTATAGATCTTTTGGATAAGGATTGATGTATTTTAGTAGAAAATAGGTTTTTAATTGAAAAATTCATAAACAAGTTGCACTGAATTTAGCAGTAATGTTAGTGACTGTCTCCTTTTTGGATTTTGACATAAAGTTTTAAAGATTGAAGCTTTTTTGGCAATGATTAATGGAAGTTCTTGCAATAGGAAATCAGTTACAGTATGTTGGGGCTGAGCATGGAGCTGGAGAACTTACCGACGAGGGCGAAGGTCTTTGGATGGCTTGCATATGGGTTCCGCTCCTTTATATTTGGATCTACAAAATTTTTGATGGTACGTCACTGGATGGAGGACCTCAACTTTTTTCTTCCAAATTTCATTTTGTTTTTCTTTATCATCAATGTTAGCCATATAAAAACCATCCACTTGCAATCTACTTAACAATGCACATGAGAAATAAGGCATATGCTGATGACCCATTAAAAATTAATCTTTTTAAATTTGTTCATTGAATTGGACGATAAGAATATTATTAACCCACTTCAAACCATGCATTCCAATAATGCACATGTTAGATTTTTGCTGTTTTTTCCTATATGAAGTAGATGAAGATAATACTTATTTTGCTAAATGCATATTGTTGTCAGGTTTTATAATTTTGATTTTGGCATGTAGATAATTGGGAATGTTCTTCTTTGAGGTTCAGGAGTCTCCTCATCGTTATGTATTTTTTGATGAACAACCTGGAGCTTTAGATCTGAGGCTTAGGGCACACATGAAAAGATCGGGATCTATCGGTTATGCTATGCCAAGATGTCCTACCAAATTACCGGATTGTCCATCAGTTCTCCCGTAAGTTTCCGTCAACTCTCCAATCACTTGGATGCTTTGATTTGTTTAGTTTTGGGGTTTAAAGCTATGATTTGATTTGATCAATCCACCGACTGCCGTAAGTTTCTACCGACTCTTCAATCTGCCAATTCCTGTATTTATGCTTTGATGATCTGTTCAAGTGATTTATTTGTTAATGAGAGAATGTAATTGATTAGCAGGAATCTATTATACGAATGCTATTATATTAGCAGAAATAATTAAACATGGGAGATGATATGTTTTGTTTTCATAAAATTTAGCTGGTTGATTATATGGTTTAGTGTAGCGATATGAATTAGCTAATGTATATGCTATATTTGTTCATTGCAACATAAAGTTATAAAATATGATGTGATATTTATTATAAGATACTGAAAGCACTCTCTTGAATATCACATCATCAACTACAACACTCTTGAAATTTTTAAATACAATTCAATTGTGGTGTGCTTGGGATGGTCGTATTCAGAATGATAGCATTTTGCATCTATGATACAAAATAGTAACTTTTTAATATTTGGTTATATCATTAAGCATATTTTTTCTAGCTAGAAAAGAATTTGAGCAAGTTTGTGGATGGTCTCATATACTTTTGGAGTTGGGAGGAGTTATGTTACATGCTTCTGTTTGGATTCATAACATAAGAGTGGAATATAGTAGTTGACATGTCACACAAGGTGTAGGATCCGAGTGAAACATCCAAGCATGAAGGAGGATAGCATTGTTATTTAAAAGAAAATGAGAAATGAACTTATCCGTTGAGCTTATTAATGAAGTAACATGTCATTGTGACTGAAATCAAACTAACAAAATCGAACTAACATGGGTCCGTGAATGGAACTCAGCTGTAAGCAAGAAATAGATTTAAAATTTTCATATGCAAATATTTATAGTACTTTCAATTGCAAGGTAAGTCATAAGTGTGGCTAAAAGGCGTATCCTTCTCCAGTGAAGGAACAAAAGCTATCGCAGAGCTGGTATTAGAAATGCATATATCCATGGCGATGATAATTTTCCATTCGTAACATGTCCTACGTGATGCAAGGCAACTAGGGGGTAAGCTAATGTTGGCTTGCAACCGTAGCAGCCATATTGGAGCTGAGGCAAGGGAATGTCCGAACCATTGCACCATACATACACTACATTGGCCGTGGTTCTGAATGGTTGGAGAATTTTTTCCAGAAGAGGTATGTGATTGGCTTCTGAGTTGTATCTTTGTGGACATGGTAATTGACATCAATCTGAAGCGTACACTCTAGAGGAATGAATTTTTTTAAGTGTCATTCTGGAAACAATTTGCAGTTTTTCTTGCTTCTTACTCTTTGAATTTTTTATTCTGGCAACATTTTGCATTACTTCTTACTTCTTAATTCTTACTCTAGAAGCAGTTTGAATTTTTTTGTGTCACTCTGGAAGTATACACTTTGATTGGTATCCATTACTTCTTACTCCTAAATCTATGACAAAGTTTTAATTACTTCCACTGGTCCCAATTCATCTCAGTTTTTGATCTACCCTCAATTTATTTGCTTTGTTTACTGTGACTATCAATCATGTTTGGCTTCTCAGTTGTATCTTTGCCGATATGCTGTCAACATGAATGTTCATGGAAACAGTTTGTTGATTAGTATCAATCTGAAGCGGACACTCTAGATGTATGAATTTTTGTTATGTGTCACTCTACCCATCCATATAGGATAAAACCTGGTGCTTTGGCAAATATATCGCCAATAGTTATTGGTACGTATTCACCTACTATGCTACACTAAATTTATGTGCTATTTGCAATGAACCATTATATATAATAAATGATTATGGTAACATGTTATTATCTTGACACCTTGGGGTTGCAGGATTTCTATTCTGGTTGTTAGGTCAAGCCACAGGCCATCAGCTTCTTGGTGTCAAAGTCATGACATCCTTGCTAATGTTTGTTATAGTTGCTGGTATTTGATGGCACTCTTCATGAATATTGCTGGATGATCTTGGGATAATGCCATGAAGTACAACGAAACTGGTGCTCTTGGATGCAAATGAATGCCATAAAGTTACAGTAACTGTATATCTTTCTGTATTGTTCTATATTACGATTCAATGTTTAGTTTGTTGCATTTATGTGCATTGTCAAACTTTCAAACTTCTATGATCAATGTTTTTGAAATATCTTCCTTCATGATGAGGTCCTAATCAAACATATATTATGGTTCTTGCCCTATGCCACCATATCTTTTCACATCTTATATGGATGTAAAAAAGTTCTATGTGAAATGCATATCTTAACCTATCATTATGTATTTAGTTATGTCTCAAATTATGAGTCAGTCCTTCCAACTTATCTGACTACTGCCAGAAATTGTTTTGTCTATTTCATTTGTCTTCTTTTGAATTTCATGCTTTGTAATTTGATGTTGATGTCCTTTCAAGATTTCATTTCCTTTTCCAAGTTCCTTTTGAACTAATGTTGATATTTCACTCTGAGCTCTTTTGAGTCATTAGGTAAGCAGATTTATAATTGTCTTTTCCTTAGGTTAGTAGAAGGGATTACAGTACATTCCATTTCAATAGACAGTTATG
Organism: Scilla litardierei; assembly: GCA_030789695.1. Lineage (NCBI taxonomy): Eukaryota > Viridiplantae > Streptophyta > Magnoliopsida > Asparagales > Asparagaceae > Scilla > Scilla litardierei. Next base: position 9,183 of record JAULAV010001629.1, on the reverse strand, counting down.
GCAAGCCACACATTATTGGGCCTCTAATCACGGTAGCATTTTCCAGTGTTCTTCCGTACAATCATTTCCACAATGTGACTTGACGTTGTCATTTTTTATTTGCTGAAAATAAATCAGGAACATGCCAAAGGGGGAAATGTACAATTTTCACTTAAACAAAGCCTGAAGCAGATAGGTTGGCCTATGGTATGTCTCGAAGTTTTGGATGTGAGGCTTTGCATGGTGACATTACACAGAATCAATCAAAGGGAAAGAACAATTTCAAGCTTTCGTGATGGTCGCTTCAATATGTTGGATACTACTGATGTTGTTGCCTGTGGACTTAATACACCAAATGTCGACCTGGTGAGTGATACGTTGAGTTAAATTCGTTATCTGTTTTTTATTTTTTTTATTTTTTTCTGTTGTTTCTTTGATATGTGTCTGCTATTATGCAACTTCATGGAAAGTGTTTTAATTTTCTACATAAGCCATACTGGCCTCATTATAAGTAGTCCAGGTAGAGTTATTCCGTTTTTAGCCATAATATAACTGCATTACAAGTAGTGACTAGCATTTTTCTAATGTATGCCGACTAAGAATTTTGTATGTGAATGTAGTTATTCTATGTCTGGTACACGCCTAACAAATTTTAAGGAACACACATTAAAAATGTACTAAATATAACATGCATTATAGTTGCATTACACTGGCATCATTCTATTTTGTTGTCATGAAGAATTTTGTACAAAAATAAATGGATGTATGCTCTAGATCTCAACTAATTTGATGATTGATTGTTAGTAATTGATTATAGGTGTAAGTGCATAGGCTGGATGACCCATTGTCACATACCCTCGAGCGGTGCTCAAAAGACACATTCAAGATATACATGCCATTTAGGTATGTGATCTGCTACCTATACCTGTGTCAAGATAGATGGGATGGATGGATTCCAGAGTTGGTGACATTCTACGCTATGAATTACCATCGGTCCATGTCCTTCTACTACAACACTCCTATTCTGATCGCTGCGTGGTATAGATTCAATCAATGCCCAAGAATCATGGCCGTCGCCAATGCAACCGAGGCCGTTGGCAGCAGTCTCATCTGGCATATGTACATTAGAGCGAAGATGATCTCTTTTTGTGTGTATGTTTGAACTATGATCTGGATGTTATATTTACTGATGAGGTTTACATACGAGATATTATGTGCTTATAATGTGGTTCATCTTCAATGAATTGTCCTTAATATGTAATTTAGAGAATAATATTTTGGTGTACCAATGGATTGTTGATGTATGTTAATGATTAGAATCCAAATTCTCTAATGTGTGATCAAAGGGACAATGTCCAATTTTTTAAGATGCATTACTGTTGATTCCAAATCTTAGTGATCAGTAGTCAGAGAAAACTTGTGATTCAAGATTGTGAAGGCTATTTCCTTAAGGAATTATTTCCCATTGTATTATACCAGTAAGGCACAAAATGTCATTATGATATCCGATATCACTTTTATTTTTAACTACGCGAGGGGATGGTATTGGACTAATTTCAGATAGGTTTGTCGGTCGAGTGCTCGATGGAAGTATTTGGATCTTATCGGCACCTTTTGCAATGAACAGTCCATTGCACCAATAATAAGCGTTCATAAAATGGTGGATGGTTATGATTTTTGTTGAGCGTAAAATTAGAAAGAGTGCAACGCATGTGAGAAAAAAATGTCCCAAATTAGTAGGCATCAGCTCATAAGCAACCTATAGTGGTTGGTCGACGCATTGATTATTATCCTCTACAAATTAGGATACTGTGATGTCTTTTGTTCATCTCAAATGAAACATGTAGTGGTTGTCCATGCATTGATTATAATCCTCTACAAATTAGTACACCATGATGGCTTTTGTTGAACATTAAATTAGAATGCGTGGAGTACGTAAATTATTGTTGTTCCTTTAAAATTAGAGTGAAAAATAAATAACAATTAGTACACTATAATTATTGTTGTTTGTTTAAAATAAGGGGATCCAAGATTTTGAGCGGGAGATATTTTTACTGAAAGGGTGAACTAAAAAGCAATAATTGAGCTTTAATTATTGTTGTTCTTTTAAAATTATGGGGTCTAAGATTTTGAGGGTATAATATTTTAAATGAACAGTGCCCTTGGGGCACATGTTAATCTATATGTAACTAAATTTTGGGGAGAACTAAATTCTTTGTATGGACCTACATTTGGGGGAAAATAAAATTTTTGTGCGGAACTAAATAACAAATATTGCGCTTTAATTGTTGTGCATTTAAAATTAGATGATCCAAGATTTTGAGCGGTGAATACTTTGAATGAACCGTGCCCTACGGGCACGGGTTATGACTTATATATATATAATACATTTGACAACCTTTTTTGAATTCTAGGACTGACTAGGACAAGATAAAGAGTGGCTGAGATTTGATCTTAGTAAATCAATGGTTGAGATTGGATTTGTGAAAATTTTAGTGGGAAAACTTAAACTTTGGGAGGGGGGAAGTGTCTTGGGAACCAAAACTTTGAAATTAAAAGTGTATTAGGAAACATTGTAGAGATTAAATTTTAGGGGAAAAAGTGTCTTAGGAACCAAAACTTTGAAATTAAAAGTGTCTTGAGAAAGATTGTGGAGAAACATGATCCATTAAATTAAACAAAGTAAAAAAATTAGCGTAAAAAATTTAAGTTAATACCGTCACCGAAAAATACCCTGAGGTTTGTTGTTCCACGTCGAAGGCGTAAAAAAATTTAAGTTAATACTGACACCGAAAAATACCCTGAGATTTGTTGTTCCGTGCCGAAGGCGCCTACTAAATTTTTTTACGCTAATTTGTTGTTCCGCACCTAAAGCGCCCACTCCGAATTTGTTGGTCTGCGTCAAATGCGCTCGCGCGTTATTACACGCCGAATTTGCCGCTAAATTTTTTTATACTAATTTGTTGTTCCGTGCCTAAAGCGTCCACGCCGAATTTGTTGTTCCACTAAATTTTTTACGCTAATTTGTTATTCTACGCCAAATTTGTTGTTTCACGCCGAAGGTGCAAGCGCCAAATTTGTTGTTCCGCACCGAAGGCGTTCGCATGTAGTTCCGCACCGAAAGCGCCCGCGCCGAATTTGTTGTTTCGCGCCAAAGGCGCCCGCGCCGAATTTGTTGTTCCACGCCAAAGGCGCCCACGCCGTATTTATTATTCCGCATCAAAGACGCACACGCTGAAGGCGCCCGTGCTGCTAAATATTTTTACACTAATTTGTTGTTCTTTTAAATTTTGGCTGTGGAAATAATTTTTTGGGGAACAGATTTTGCGGGGGAAAATCTTAAATGAACCGTGCCCGCGGGCACGGGTTATGACTAGTATATATATATATATCAGTCGTTCATCGTGCTCATACTTCAAAAAAAATTTTGTATAAACTAATTTTTCGTTGCAAAACAATCACTATCTCACCCTCCTCTTTTTCCTTCGTCTAACTCTTTTTCCGAGTTGCAATATTTTCTACCATCTGCTCGCTATTTCTACTTTTTATAAGTATAAAGTATATGATACCATATTTTACACGTAATCCTTCTTCCATCTACTTAATTATTTTGGGCAATATCTTAGTCCCATCCAATCAGTTATCTCCTTATCCTCGCCTTATCCAAACTCGTTCTTTCCGATTTAGTTTCGGTTTCTTTTGTGTAGACATCAGTTGCATATGTCATCTCTAGTTAGTAGTGGGCCCTTTGGTTTGTGACGTCGTCGTGATGCATGTATATAGGTAGAGTGTGTGGACCTGTATAAGTGTGTTACCCTTAGGACTTTAATGATCGTCTCTCGTGTCATGTGTGTATAATCAGTGTGGTTCGTAATACATGTAAGAAGTTGTCTGAAAGATGGTATTCATATGGGTGTGAATAGCGTCATGGCAGGCAATTCCTTAGACTTAGTCTTTTCGTACTATTGTATAGCTTATCTTTTGTTGCATGTGATTATATCAAACTTTTGTCTTCTTTTTAAATCAAATCCTTAAAGTTTTGAAATTAGCCACACGGTATCACAACCCCTTATCCTCCCTCGACCAATACCACAACCCTACCCGTTCTTTTCCCACATGTTTTTAAAATTATGACTTGGGACTTAAAACTTTCTTTTCTTCTATTTCTCTCTTCGGAGTGTTAAAATATTTTTTATTGTTATGATATTGTTAGTACTAGCTATTTTGTTATAGGATTATGGTTGCATGTAGGCTTAGAGTGAGGTTAGATATGTCGTAGGGATGATTAATTGACTTTGGAACACAAGGATATTAGATTAGATTTCTTTGGATGAAAAGAATGAGGTGTCCAAGACTTATTTATAATACTGATTGTGAAGGACCCAGTGGAGAACTCTGATTGGATGAAATTATGTATAGAGAGATGAGTACTTAATCGATCTGAAGCTTGGACGAGTGGTAGATATGAGTAGCTATAAAGGTATGGTATGATTTAGAGTGACCATGAAATGATGAAAACATTTAACGCATCAAGATTCGATTATTCAGTTGACGTGAGAAGACATTGAAAGTAATACGACATGTCGAGATGAATGAGATGTTATGAAGATGGATTTTAGTATTATTAGGAGGTTAGATGTTAAGAGTAAGGATAGATGTAGTTTTTGGTTCATTGATTTTGGGGAATAGAATTATGATCTACGGTGATGGATGATATAGTGGGGACATGATGATTGTTGAATTATGGATGGTAATATAGATCTATAGTCAGATGCTAGGGAGTGATTCTAGTTGTAGCATTATCCAGTGAAGAGACGCATTGTGATGGATTATTGAGAAACGTAGTTTGGAGTTATAGGATTAGCGATCTTTATGTGTAGATATGAGAGTTGCGGGTATGAGGTTAGGTAGATAGTATTATTATTAGTATAAGTGATTTCGAGGGCGGAATCATTTCTAAGGTGGGTAGAATGTAACGGCTGCTTTTCGACCGTTCGTATTTTCTACGTGCACGTACCTTTCGTGCACGTATTTTATTTGACTCTTTCTTGGTTTTGGTATACACGATGTGATATGCCGTTGTGACCGTATGGAAGTGTAGAATTTTATAGTAATTTTTGGGAACGTCATTTCACGGCTCGTTTTCTCGCAAAACAGCTTTGAATGGAAGGGCGTTTTGGTCTTTTGGCACCAATACGCGGTTCCCAATTTTACGATAATTTCTGATAGGTGTAGCATGGGATTGGACACTGCAACCCCGTACTTCTCGTCTCCACGATCGTCCCGATATTTTCGGATTATTTTTCCGATGCCCGTAGTGGAAGATATCCCCTAATCAATTTGCAACCGTTGATTAGTCGCTAATCAATTTGAAATCCAAATCTAATCAAATCCTAATCAAATCTCATACGTATCATGGGAAATATTTCTGCCACTACCCTCACCCAACCTTTCTCCACTTTGTACACCCCTCACACACACTCTCTCTCCTAGTCACCACCCCACTTACACACCCCTTCATGAGTTGAATAGCATAATATCTACTTAAATCATGCAACCAAATAACCCTATTGGAAACTCACGCATGAACCCATCTAAGGCCGGATTTCTCTTCTCCTCCAGCCGCCACGGCAGCCCCCAAGCCCCCACCACTGGCCACCACCTTCTCCTCCTCCATCTCCTCCATCTCCACCTCCCAAAAGCTCTCAAAACCCCATTAAACCCAAGTTTTTGGCCAAAAAAACTGTGCATAGAACCCATCGACGGAAAACGGCCGCCGCTGTCGCTCCGGCCACCCCCTCTGGCAACCACTACCCCCGATCAACTCCTCTCTGACCCCCTGAGCATCTCCAACTTCCCTTACCCTTTTTCCACGTCTCGATCTCCTCGAAAACCCCGTGGAACTCAGATCTAGCCGCAGTTTTACAGATCTGCGCCACCTCCGGAAAAACTCGAACCCACCGGCCATCCGGCAACCTACAATAACCACCCTATTGCCGTTGGATTCCTATCGAATCCCTCTACCAACTTCAACTTCCCTAACGCTCATAGCCCACCTGTAGCTCCCGGAATCCTCGTCGGAACATGCCGTATCGGCTGTTTTTCACAGATCTGGAAGCTGAACTTCGACGCCCGCGCACGATCATCTCCCATCACCCCCGGCAACAACTCCACTGCCATTGGCTTCGTCTTGAAGTCCTTAACCTTCTGCAACTTCCCGTTTTCTCTGTTCATTGCTGGAATTCCTCTGGGAGGCGCGACAACGAACGTTGCGCGAATCTGTCCTCTCCGGCTTCTCACGGCCACCCACCACCGTACTCTCACGCCGCTGGCCATCCACCGGGTAAAGCATCTTCCTCTGGTCCTACCTCATCTACCAACAGCCCCTTGGACCCTCGGAATACATGTGCGTCGCTGTGCGCATGTACTTTTAGCCGACGTCGCCGTTATCGTGAAGATCCGTTGCGCTACTCGCAACGGGGGGAGAATCGATGTTAGCTCGCTGATTTCGTGCCACCACCCCACTGTCCAGAGGTACCTCGCTACGCTACCTATGGCCGAGGAGTTCCAGACGATGCCGACGCTTCGCCGTTCAGACCCGGCTTCCTCTTGTTGGACGACGTCACGAGGTTGGTTTCCCTAACGACTAGTAAAACCCACACCGTAGCTAACCAAAACCTAAACTAAAAGTTGGACAACTATAACTAAATTTACTTTTCTGCACCAGTAAAATGATGTCACTGTAGAAATCGACCGTCAGACAACTTTTTCTGTGCATATAGGGTAGTGGTCGATTTAGGCTGAACGAAACAACAAAAATGTGACGTTGACGAATATGATAGCCCTGATAACCTAGAAACAAACCTTAATAGGATTTGATGGAAATTGCGACCTGACACCGTCGCCGTGACACTGTTTCAGACGGACTACTGATCGGCCCCGGGCGTTCACCCAAAAGAGCGACCGTGTAGTTTTACCGCAAGCGCACGGTGTAGCGGCGAGTGGGTATCGAACACAGGGAGGACGTATGACAGTTTCTTCTCCGAACAACCTGGCTATAAGAACAGAAAAGAGGGAATTTGCCTTTCGGTGATCCTGTCACAATCGTCAGACAAAGTAAAGAGATATAAAATCAAATAAAGACGCCTAGGGAATAGGGAATCCCCGCTACTCACCGTATCTCGTCAATGTGATTCATTGGTATCACAATTGCTAGGGTAGGATCTCGGATGAACTAGTTGCAACTGAATGTAAAACCTAGCTCACGCTCTCGCGCTGTTGCCGGTCTATAGCAAACCTAGGCTCATGCCCAATCTCTTGCAAACCCTAGCATAGGCAAGCTAGCATTAGGATCAACATCATCGTTCAATCGCGTCCCGAGCCCACTCTCGTGCAAACTCGTGCCGCGACCTAGGTTGGGATAGTTCCTACCCGTCCAATCTCTTGCAAACGGGTATCGGTATGAAATTGCAACCGAGAACCCTAGTATCGGTCCAATCTCTTGCAAACCGATACTACAGAAACTCAATTTCAACCCAATTCGGATTTCTAGGGTTTCCTATCGAATTGGGATCCAATCTCTTGCAAATCCCAATCGATATGAACACCTAGCTATCCGTAATATATCGATCCCAAACTAACCCTAATAGCAATTCTAGCAATAGTTCTACCAAATCATCACAAATCGGAAATTGGGCTCGTAGGGTTCATCCCCACGCCCTAAGACGTTAGGACTACTCACAAATCATTTCACAAATAAAAGAATAATCAATTGGAATAGCAATAGAATTCATAGCAATATTCAAATAAGCAATAAAAATAAGATTTTTAATGAAGAGGGAGACAAACCAATAGAGTTCTCCAAGAATCCAACAAAATAAACCTTTTCTCTCCTCTCCAATCACAAGAATCAAAAGCTAAAAAGTTTAATCTAAAAGGCTGCCCAAAAAGTCAGGAAAAAGCCCCCTAACCTAGGTTAAAAACTGGGGTTAAATACCCCCCAAAATCGACCAAAAAACTGTGACAAAATTGCCCCTACGCAGCCTGAAAATCGCAATTTACGCTTCAGGCAGCGCGGCTCACTCGGCCGAGTGACAAAAGTCGCTCGGCCGAGTGGGAGACCCTGAGAATTTCCAGTAAGTCTGGGGTCTTGGGGGTCTTCACTTCGGGGGTCACTCGACCGAGTGAGTTGTCGTCACTCGGCCGATGGGCTTCTCTTCACTCGGGCAGTCGGTAATTGCCACTCGGTCGAGTGGGTCTTCTGATGATCAGACTGACGAAAAACAGTAAGTCGGGAGTTTTTGATGGGCGTTGTCTGAGTGCCACTCGGGCGGACGGAGTTTCGTCACTCGGCCGATGTGGCTTCTGATGCTCGGCCGAGTGCACACTTGGAGCATGTCCGATCTGGCCGGCCGAGCGGGGTCTCGCTGGTCGGCCGAGTGACTCATTCACTCGGCCGAGTGAGACACTGAAAATGCCCATTCTGAGTGTTTTTGCCTCCTCGTCGCTCCTACGACGTTCTTTCTTCTTCCGCTCCTCTCCAATAGCAAAATACCCCTCGAGGAAGTCGTCGGTGACACTTTGGAGTAGGTGTATCTCGGAATCACTCCAAATCGCTCAAAATCTCCTGAAATACGACAAAAACAACAAATCGTGAAAAGTATCGCAATATTGTCGATAAATCATGAAAAACGTGATTTGAGCGATCTAAATGGCATGCAATCATGCAGAAAAAAGGTGTAAAATACGGAGTGATCAAAATCTCCCAAGCTTACCTCTTACTCGTCCTCGAGGAAGATAAGTAAAAGGCGAACTCGGTGGATTCAGAAAACGAAAACGACGAAAAACGGAAAACGAAAAACGAAGAAGAAAGAAGAAAGCAAAGAGGGAAGCTGCTAGATCATTTTTCTCAGGACGTGGGTTTTGCTTACTCATATAGCATGCACCGAATGTAAAACACATGTCAAAGAATTTTATTTCGATATCATAGTATAATGGTGCAAATAGAAATAGAAAACCCAAGAATATTGATATAGCATGAAAAAACGGAATAATTCTAAAATTAACATCGTCTGAATCATTTAAAGCGGTATACAATATCGCAGATCACACACTTTTCAATTGAATGCTTTCTATGAGGAGTATAAGAATATCACGCAATAGAATAGAAAGAATAGAAAAGCGTGGATTTCATGAAATGAGTGC